>VMBQ01017758.1:0-10641 GCA_007657795.1 Dreissena rostriformis | reverse complement strand
ATGTTCATTAAATCGCTTAACGGATTGCATTGCTAGACAACGCACATCTATACATTGGTCATTTGACACCAAATCTAAAACAAGTTTAAGTCGGTTGTCAGAAGTGCTAAAGTGGTTATTAAATGTATAATGGTATGATTCCAGTTATGTGTCTTAAATTATAAATGTAATCCAATTATTTTGACATTATGATTTTTAGTTTTTAAAGTATACCATAAGACCAACAATGTGCGATAACGTGCATGATGGCTCAATAAACTATCGATGCCGAGACTATTAGCTCGTATATAAAGTATTTTAGGACATACGGGACGCTTAATTACTAACAAACATACACAAATACATTTTTAGTCTGAAATCTACACATCATTTTAATCCAGGAACTTTTGTTATACAGTGGAAATATGGGAAGAAGAGACTGACTTGAGACAGAAATTACCATAAATGTGGACGCATGATAATACGGCATTACAATTAACGCACATTGTTTAACTAGTATGTAGTATACATGTATTATGATTGTAAGGTATTGTCCTGCTAAATGTTAAAAGTGTATTAGCAGCGCGTTAATTATCTTCAATAAGTGTTATATATTTTTCTATTCCCACGATTTGCTTAATTCAACTAATTAAAATAGTTTTTTTAACGTTTTTTTTAAAAAAGAAACTACCACTATTAGAAATTTCTATAGAATTGTTTGCTTAAACTTCATAGAACTAGAAATGTTAGCGAGTAGCACAGCATTTTATATCTTCAGGCTTTGTGGTTTTAGAGGAAAGTCATTTTGCAATATACGTCTATGATTACACACAGCATGTATGGGTTACCGCACACCAGATAAAGGGCATTATTGGTAATACTGAGTTATAATTATACGTATCATACGTATCATACGGTATGCCTCCTATACAAAAACGATCCACCGACTTTTTCAAAGTCTCTTCAGATAACATTTGGAATCTTTGGTGTCATTCGTTGCCCAAAAGGCCTCGCAAGAAATCTTAACGATGTTATTTTTCACTGCGAGCGACTCATTCCCTAACCACTCGATGCCCCACGAAATCACACAGCAGAGCTGAATAGAGACACACAGCATACCCTAACAAACACACAGCATACCATGACAAACACACAAAAGACTATGGCAAACACACAGAATATCATCATAAACACACAGCATACCATCACAAACACAGAGCATACCAAAACAAAAAAACAGCATACTATGGTAAGCACACAGCATACTATTATAAGCACATGTCATAATTTAAACCCACACCATTTCAATGAAACAGCTGATATATCCATAGTCAACAGAAGATAGACGAGGCGTTCCATAGAAATACGCCTAAAAGCATGTAACCTTGTAAATCTAAAATAGGACAAAAACATGATAGTGCGTGTGGAGAAGTAGTGTGAGAAGCCACGTGCGATCTAATAACTAGCTTGTCTGCAATGTTCTGGTGTGTGATTAATTGTCGGTCAGCAATTCTATATCCTCGTGTTCCACAACAGTCTATATTCAGAACAGTCTGATGTTAAACGGATACGTGGTAATCGCATTTCATTGCCACGATTGATATATGAGACGAGCTCTGTGAAAAGGGGGTTTAAAGCATGTGCGTAAAGTGTCCTCCCAGATTAGAAGGTGCAGTCCCTACAGGCTAATCAGGGACAACACTTTCCGTTGTATATGATTGTTTTGTTTAAAGAAAGTCTCTTCTAAGCAAAAATCTAGTTTAGACGGAAAGTGTCGTCCCTGATGAGTCTGTGCGGACAGAACAGGTTAATCTGGGACGACACTTTAATTACATGCATTAAACCACCTTTTCTCAGAGCGCGACCCATTTTTTAAATGTGATTTGCAATAGCGTTTGCGATCCATTATACAAGCAGGTGGATTTCATCCCAAAAAATTGCTTAGACTTAATAATTAAAGATAAAATGACCGATTCATGCGAAAATGGAACTTATGATATATGCGGCCATCGTTTTCAGTCCATTCGCGCATTCTGGTCAGAAGCTACTCTGTCGTGACGATCAAGATGGCAACGTCCGCGCCGAAACTTGAATTTTTCGCCGTTTTATACCAGATATATAAAGTCGAGATATAGAACGAATATAAATACGAAATAAACGCTAAATTTTCTTGCTGATATGGCTGGAAAGTTAGCGGCATTTAAATATTAAACAAAAGTAACACAGGGTATAAAACGGCGAAATATATACCTGTCTCTGTACGGACGTCGCCATCTTGACTTCCTTTAGATCATTACGTAATTACCCCTTCTGTGATAGTCAAACCACATCGATCGGTCATTTGATAAACTCAAACAGGATTAATTAATTAACCCATTTATGCGTAGCGTCAAGAAAAATGGCCTTGGCAAACAGCGTAGACCCAGCTAAGACTGCGCATGATGCGACGTCTCATCAGGGTCAGCGCTGTTTGCTTAAAGGAATTTCTGTTAGAAATATTCTAAATATAGAAATAAATATATTAGACATCCCTAATTTTGGAAATAAATTGATCCAATTTAGAAGGATGGGGGAGTCCAATAGGCATAAATGGGTTTTAAGTTGGTTTTCAGACATTGTACTCAAATGCACAATGGATTGATGCCAGTTACGTGTCAAAAATTGAGAAGTTGGTAAATTATAATTACTGTCTATCTTAATACCGTTTAAGTTATTAATGTATGCCATAAGACAAAAGAATGTTTGCGAAACTTTGCAATAACGTCCTTTATGACTCAATAAGCTATCGAACAGGAGACTATTGTGTTGTGCATATGTGTTTCAGGACCAAGGGGACGCTTGAGTACTAATACATGAACTTAAATATGTTACATTTTTTTTAGGCTGCAACAAGAAGTGCAAGTTCTCTGTACCACTTAATCGTTCATATGAACTTTTATGAAAAGAACGCGAGTACCGCGTTGTTTGCGTTGAAAGCAGCTTGTATAAGATGCAATTCGAATAAGGTGTGGTTAGTACATTCTTGTTTACAGCCGTAGATTTCTCCATTTAAAATGAACACGTCGTAAATTGTGCTTTTCAAACGCAATGTTGCATTCCTGATGTTATTCAATATTTATTAAACAATCAATACCAGTTGTAATTTGTATCGTTTTCTGTCATTAACAGAACTTTCGCTTCATTTGGTTATTGCTCATTTGAACAAATGGTATATTCACTAATGTGATGACTTCAAAGGCGTCCGGATGTAATATTATAACCCCACGGGTAGACGCAAAGAGAACAAACTGGTATTTGACCCAAATTAAATGTTTAATTTCCGTCATTTATTTCATAAGTTATTGTGCAATAAATGTTTCTGTTAAAGACCAAAATCCCAACTGTCTTAGACTGAATGTTTTTTATTCTCAAAATAGACATGCACCGCAAATACCCTTAATACACATACATTTCCGTCTGGCTATTAAACTGTACTTTAAGAACAAACAACATATTAGACGACAGTGTTTCAAAGCATCCAAAATCAACTCCATGACAAATGCGTGTAGCTTGTACCATGTTTATTGCTATAGATTTTATTCAGCGTAAGGATACACTACGTGAGTAGCAGTCCAGCAATTTTATCCAACCACTGGCACAGATGTCATGCTGAAAAGATTTATGAATTTGGTTTTACACAAGTAAACAAAACAATTGCAAACGAGCACGCAAGAAAAAAAACTGCATTTTCAATATAACATGTAAGTATACAAACATCACATACACAATGCAAATGAAAGAGTTTTAACTGAAACCGAACTGAATTTTAGTTTGCTGTGGTTACAACTTTGACTTTCGACAGCCATGGTAACAATCGCACCACGCGTAAATGTGTTACCTTTCATTTTCGTCGCATTGTGTTTAAACAAGATACAATATAGCTGTTTTGTTTTCTTAAATATCATTCTCCATGTTTATAAATCGGCAAAGGCTGAATGACTCTCATTAATTTAACCTCTAAAGATATTGTTTCCCACGTTCAAATATCTCTTTCGACCTTTTTGATAAAATACTGGAGTGTGACATTGACAAAAAACATATCAAAATGACTATTTGGTCGCAATAGGCCCTGTTTGCTACAAATATTTGTCTTATACTTACTCCTTCTCACACACGTAGCCAAATAGCTTATCACAATGCTCGTCGTTCCAGTGGTAGTCATAGTTACGGAAGAACGTGAGACAGTCTTCTTCGCCCGCCTGTTGGTTCGGCTCACCGTGGAACCAGTCAGTTATCTCTAAACTACAACATACAGTCAAATGAGATTTACGGTATAAGTTCTTTAAAACAACACAGTAGTTTTGAAGCTTAAAACACGTATATGTGGCGATTGCAAAGTTGTATTTGACACAAACGCTACTACTGCTACTACCACTACCACTACTACTAGTACTAGTACTACTACTACTACTAATAATAATAATACTAGTTTTATAACTGCTACTACTACTACTACTACTACTACTACTACTACTAGTACTACTACTACTTCTACTACTACTACTACTACTACTACTACTACTACTACTACTACTACTACTACTACTACTACTACTACTACTACTACTACTACTACTACTACTACTACTACTACTACTACTACTACTACTACTACTACTACTACTACTACTACTACTACTACTACTACTACTACTACTACTACTACTACTACTACTACTACTACTACTACTACTACTACTACTACTACTACTACTACTACTACTACTACTACTACTACTACTACTACTACTACTACTACTACTACTACTACTACTACTACTACTACTACTACTACTACTACTACTACTACTACTACTACTACTACTACTACTACTACTACTACTACTACTACTACTACTACTACTACTACTACTACTACTACTACTACTACTACTACTACTACTACTACTACTACTACTACTACTACTACTACTACTACTACTACTACTACTACTACTACTACTACTACTACTACTACTACTACTACTACTACTACTACTACTACTACTACTACTACTACTACTACTACTACTACTACTACTACTACTACTACTACTACTACTACTACTACTACTACTACTACTACTACTACTACTACTACTACTACTACTACTACTACTACTACTACTACTACTACTACTACTACTACTACTACTACTACTACTACTACTACTACTACTACTACTACTACTACTACTACTACTACTACTACTACTACTACTACTACTACTACTACTACTACTACTACTACTACTACTACTACTACTACTACTACTACTACTACTACTACTACTACTACTACTACTACTACTACTACTACTACTACTACTACTACTACTACTACTACTACTACTACTACTACTACTACTACTACTACTACTACTACTACTACTACTACTACTACTACTACTACTACTACTACTACTACTACTACTACTACTACTACTACTACTACTACTACTACTACTACTACTACTACTACTACTACTACTACTACTACTACTACTACTACTACTACTACTACTACTACTACTACTACTACTACTACTACTACTACTACTACTACTACTACTACTACTACTACTACTACTACTACTACTACTACTACTACTACTACTACTACTACTACTACTACTACTACTACTACTACTACTACTACTACTACTACTACTACTACTACTACTACTACTACTACTACTACTACTACTACTACTACTACTACTACTACTACTACTACTACTACTACTACTACTACTACTACTACTACTACTACTACTACTACTACTACTACTACTACTACTACTACTACTACTACTACTACTACTACTACTACTACTACTACTACTACTACTACTACTACTACTACTACTACTACTACTACTACTACTACTACTACTACTACTACTACTACTACTACTACTACTACTACTACTACTACTACTACTACTACTACTACTACTACTACTACTACTACTACTACTACTACTACTACTACTACTACTACTACTACTACTACTACTACTACTACTACTACTACTACTACTACTACTACTACTACTACTACTACTACTACTACTACTACTACTACTACTACTACTACTACTACTACTACTACTACTACTACTACTACTACTACTACTACTACTACTACTACTACTACTACTACTACTACTACTACTACTACTACTACTACTACTACTACTACTACTACTACTACTACTACTACTACTACTACTACTACTACTACTACTACTACTACTACTACTACTACTACTACTACTACTACTACTACTACTACTACTACTACTACTACTACTACTACTACTACTACTACTACTACTACTACTACTACTACTACTACTACTACTACTACTACTACTACTACTACTACTACTACTACTACTACTACTACTACTACTACTACTACTACTACTACTACTACTACTACTACTACTACTACTACTACTACTACTACTACTACTACTACTACTACTACTACTACTACTACTACTACTACTACTACTACTACTACTACTACTACTACTACTACTACTACTACTACTACTACTACTACTACTACTACTACTACTACTACTACTACTACTACTACTACTACTACTACTACTACTACTACTACTACTACTACTACTACTACTACTACTACTACTACTACTACTACTACTACTACTACTACTACTACTACTACTACTACTACTACTACTACTACTACTACTACTACTACTACTACTACTACTACTACTACTACTACTACTACTACTACTACTACTACTACTACTACTACTACTACTACTACTACTACTACTACTACTACTACTACTACTACTACTACTACTACTACTACTACTACTACTACTACTACTACTACTACTACTACTACTACTACTACTACTACTACTACTNCTACTACTACTACTACTACTACTACTACTACTACTACTACTACTACTTCTACTACTACTACTACTACTTCTACTACTACTACTACTACTACTACTACTACTTCTACTACTACTACTACTACTACTACTACGAGCACTGCTACTTCTTCTTCATATAATTTCCGTCCAATTACCACTATCTGATATTTAAGACTTACGGTTCTCCAGTGCTGCTCCAGATCCAAGTTCCCTCTGTGTCTTTGTCCGTGCCATCCATCCAGAATTGCATGTTGCGATCTTAAATTTCACCCGTTGCTTATTTAAAAATGCTTTTTACAGATTTTCAAATCGAAAATGTGTTTGTCGTTGTTGTAGATTCCACTTGCGTATCAACTATCATAATATGTTTATGTAATAAACGTACACATCTCCACGTTGTGGCATATTGTTACATTACAACCTCGTTTCAACGATACACGAATGCTTCGTGATATTCGCTAAATTGGGGATTTAAACTCATATATTATAATGTGGCGTTGAATATGTAAATATGTGAATACAGCCGTAGACGTGAATATGTGTCCTCACTAGTCCATTGAAGAAAGAACCCAAAATGCGATTCTTTAACCAATAAAATGCTTTGGCATTTTATAACGTATATATATATATATATAACTATATATAACGTTAATAAACGTAGAACATATCTGCTGTAGTTTAACATGTGGGTCGCTTAATAGAAGAAATGTCTATCTAATCATTTACACAAGCCTGAATGGATAACAAAGGTAAAAGATTCGAATCCCGTTGAAAGCAAGGCTTGGTTGGAATATAATATATTTGAAGGCAAACCTAAAAACATATAAATGTTATCCCTGTAAGTGATTACTTGTAATGTGCAGCTTCCGAAGTTCATTTTGCACAAATTGGTTCTCTTCCGGTGTCATAATGATAGCCAAGTGTGACTGTTGGGCTTCACACGCTTTCTGGATTTACAGGCATACAAATAAATTAATTATTTTTGTGAAACTTTTTATTTTATTTGCGTACTTCTTAAATTTATTTATGTTTTACAATGCGTATGCATATAACTGGATTAAACATTAAAGCTGTTGCTTTTTCTGGCACTATCTAAGTGCAATCGATCTCATTCAGAATAAATTTGCTTGCATTCTTTAGTCATAAAAATATTTTAAAGCGGCTATTTGTATTGATCAGGTACCATTTAGTTTAATATGCATTTCACTTAAAATGTATTGATTTGACTAAACGGTTATGTTCTAGTATATTCATTCCGCAGTGCAGAGTACACAATGTTAATGAATCGTCATGTAACACCCGATGAGTAAGGGCCTTTCATGTGTACAAATAAAGCTCATGGGACCTTAATGTTAGTAGTCTTTTAGAAGATATACGAACCTTTGCGTCTGGCCACTGCTTCAATGCGTGGGACTCGATCTTGTAACATGATGTCTGGAACTGTACCCAGCCTTGGTCACAGGCGCCTTCAGCTGTTGTGAGTAAGTAAAGATTTTTAGCAGATCGGTTTGATGGAGAGCGCTCCTTTTATTAGAAAGTCAGTAATGTTTACTATATGGCGCCATGTTTTGCCGTAAGCATGTTTGCCTCAAATATTGCAACTTTTATTTTTTTCTATTACTTATAGATTATACATATTTTACTAATCATTTGTTTCAATCCTCATTCCCGGTAGACTGTAAGTTTGGTTGGTGATCCCTGACAGGTGAGATTTCATCCGGGTACTCCGGTCCCCACCCCCAACCCCTCAGCTCAATACCACGCCAAAAATAAATAAATAAAATATTTCAATTAAAAACACACTGCTGGAAATTACAGGTATAATGCAGTCCGCACAGGTTAATCAGGGACGACACTTTCCGCTCCTATGATATTTTTCGTTTAAAGAAAGTCTTCTTAGCACAAATCCAGTGAAGGCAGAAAGTGTCGTCCCTGATAAATCTGTGCGGACTGCACATCGCTAATCTGGGAGGACACTTTACGCACTTGCATTAAACCGCTTTTTCACAGAGCGATGCTCATATATGATAGTGATTCTTAAATTAATTAAAATATATACGATGTCTAAAAATCTTACCGAATTGGAAGCATCCAAGTAGGAATACAACTATTGCCAGAGAAATCATAGTCTCCTAACGTTGAATGTCAAACGTATCAGATCGGTATAAACATAAAGACAGAGTTGAGCTGTTAAGCGCCGGTTGTTTTATAGACCACACGTGTTCACTTGTTATTCTAGATTTTGAAGTCTGATAAGATAAATAATTATAATTATTTAGGTTCAGGCTGTCCTATTTTCATAGTCTTCAATGAAGTCATGTGCGACCGCCTAATGAACTGTCGGCCATCTTAGACGAATAACAACACTACAGTTTCAATGAGTTTCATGGAAACTACCAAACCTTTTCAATTAAGAAATTACGTATTGACATGTACACATTTTGTTAAAGTAAATAACACACTTCAATTTATGTTCATTTAAAACGACATATATGCGGTAGTGGAGTACTTTATTGTGTGACAGATTTTCGCTTAAAAATAGTTTTTTTTTTTTTAACATAAACATAAAAGTTTTAACTACTCTATCCCAGTATTGTTGTTTAGAATTAACTCTCTTTGTTTTGGTATTTTGAGATTGTTTTATTAAACCATTTTATTTTAAATGCAAAATTTAAACAAACTTTAAAATTTTAGACAACGAATTCTTCTCAGATAACTAAGTTCGTACCGAAATATGTTAACAGATGCTTTAAACTAATAGAAAATGTCAATGTTAAATGGTTCATGGTGAACTGTGTCCTTATTTTACTTAGATCTAAGATGAGAACGTGCAAACGACTTGACTAAACTAGTTTTGAATTGATAATTCAACAATTTGTATTTGTATTATATTTAGGCCAAAAAAAAGACGCTTAGATAACAATAATTTCTCACTTTTTATATTTATTCTATTGAACGGTATTTGTTTCCTAAAGGTAGTGCACAAAATTGCTGAAACAATGGTAACACTTTTCCATAGATTTTCGTAAAAGGTTGACATGATAAATTTACACTCCAAAAATAATCTATGGTTAATAATGTAAGCTCAATCCGATATAAATGTGGGGACGTAATTATCCCAACGCTTTTAAAAGCGTGTGGATAATGTGGTTATCTCCGGCGTCTGTCCGTCCGTCCTTCCTGGCCACTATCTCCTCCTACACTATTAGCACTAGAACCTTGAAACTTACACACATGGTAGCTATGAGCATATGTGCGACGGTGTACTATTTGGAATTTTGATCTGACCCCTGGGTCAAAAGTTATGGGGTTGGGGTGGGGCCGGGTCAGACATTTTCACTCATTTTACTAACAACATGCGGCGTAACTTTTGACCCAGGGGCAGATCAAAATTCGAAACAGTGCACCGTCGCACATATGCTCATAGCTACCATGTGTGTAAGTTTCAAGGTCATAGTGCTTATAGTGTAGGAGGAGAAAGTGGCCAATGGGGATTGGGGTGAGGACGGTTCAGAGATTTTCACTCATTTATTTAGGTTATTTTACATTAACTGCTTCATTTCTACACCGATTTACTTCAAATTGATACTGAACATATATTATGGCAAAACGGTCAATCTCAACTATGCAAAGCACCATAACTAACCCTGGGGCGCCCCGCCCACATAGACCACGCCCACCCAAA
>VMBQ01017742.1:0-10110 GCA_007657795.1 Dreissena rostriformis | reverse complement strand
CATATATGTATGTTAAATTCAAAATACAGTAAACATCATTGTAATCAATAAAATACAATATCAATTTTACACGTTTGCCCCTGTATAAAGTGACTTCAGGTGTAGCACCGGGCCGGTAAAACTGGACAGGGACGGATTTCCAGTTCAACACAGGTGCCGGTTACTAGGACTTTGTTGGGGACTGGGCCAGTAGTAAAAATAGTAATTTTAACCAATCTCGGAAAGCCAGGGGGAGGGATGCGGGAGAGTACAACCCTTTCCAGGTTTGAAATTAAAAGGTCGGATGAAGGTATTGCAGGGTTGAAAACTAGACATTTTTGAAGTTCGGTTAAATCCTGGCTCTCCGGGATCCCTGCTATTTGACCAGTAACTGTCCTTCATGTTTGACGGAGACAAGGCCCGGACCGCAACATCGCCTAGGTAAAATGTCCCTCTGGAAGGAAGGGAGGCAAGCGCTTAAGCGGACTTGAGCTGCAGGAGAACACAGCCAGATGCCAAATGCACAGTCCGCTCAACATGCCCGGTTAGTTCCCTGGCTAAACATGAGGCCTGTTGAAATATAGCAAAGAGAGACATTAATGTGCCTACACTACCGACTGACTGGAGAAGCCACTTAAAGGGCATGATGTTGTGGGACAGATGTGATTATCCAGCCCTGAAAGCGCCTTCCCCGGTTAAGGGGTCAGATTTTTTATCTGCCCCTTGACAGATTTGTGTTGGGTAGACATTTAAGAAATATTGGACGAGACGAGAAGAGAGGTAGAAAGGTGTATTCTATTGTAGATATTGAACCATAATGAATGCTAATGTATGCAAATTAGATTTAATATCAAATAAATATTGTTTATCACAGTTGAGTAAATGATCACAATAAGCCGTAAAAAAAAAATATGCACCGCACCGATAAATAACCCAATACAGTGTATATAAATCTATAATGAAGAAAAGTTAGGTCATTTGGTAATTTTAAGTGTTTAATGAAAATAGCCAGAGTTAATTCCGAATACCAAATGACGTCCGAAATACTGTAAGTTTTGTAATTTTACGAAAAGAGAAAAAATAGTCAATGGACGGGAGAGTTACGTAGTAGTGGTAAGTAGTGGCGGTAGTCTGTGTTTTCGGCACCTCTGGTCGTATGTTTACCCTGCTCTATTTCTTTATCAGCTCAAAAATCTTTGTTATTGTTTTTGCATCCCGTGCAAGATGGCGACCGGATATCTAGTGGAATGTGAATGTACATCAGAACAGAACAGAACAATACTTTATTACTCCCAGGTATACATAGATACAACATGGGGAACATATAATATACATAGTACAAAATATATATTAAGTTTCCGGTTAAAGTGTGGGACATTTTGGTTTAGGGGAAAGTCATACAAGCAGTGTGGATAACTTAACAGCTTTAACAGTTACATTGATTGTTTGTAAGTTTAAGTTCGCAAGATGGGAAAGATCAAAATTAACATTGGTTTTCAAAAATAGAATTTGTGCTTATTTAATAATCTAGTTATACTAATAGTAATAAAATAATAATAATAATAATAATAATAATAATAATAATAATAATAATAATAATAAAAATAATACACATAAGAAACATGCATGCACATAATAATCATATACATCATCATCATCAACATGAAACGTTATCATAATCAAAATAGTCATATTCGCAATCTCATACATTTTAAAAAGTGTCATAGTCATTGATAATATACATCAACATAATGTTAGAAATAATTTAACAATAGATAATGTTATTATATATACATAAATACTTTTCATTGTACATCAGAGGAGATACATCACTTATTAACGTGATAAATAACAGTGTTTTATTTACTGGTTGATAGTTGTATGGTACGTCTACATAGATTATATGTGTAAGAGTTTAGAGTCGATGCGGCTCATTCCGTATAATAGCCTCATTTGCGGACTAGGGTCATAATTGTGTCAACAGACGATCTTTCACCATCTATGTTTAGAATGGACTAGGGTAGAACACAGGTGACGTCACTGCACTACTGCAGTATTTAACTTATCTCGCTTATCTCGCCGAAACTCCGCGATGTCCGAGACTTGGACGATACTTCGCGAGCTGCCTATCTCTATTATCTACGTCTCTGATTTTATTTTATGTTTTACATCTAAATCAGATTTTAAACCCACCAATGTTTGGACAGAAAGAACAGCCGACAACTAATGAGTTTTATATCCACTTATACTGCATTTTTCTTAGTATATACTTAGAAGTTTGTTTTTATTTTTTTTTATTTTTTTTTGACATTAAGCTTCAGTTTGTTTATCCAGGATTAAGAAAATATTGTTAATTGGACCCTTAATTAATATTTCAGCGCGTCAGATTCCTTTATTTTTTATGAAATCGGAATCATAGTTTTTGTAATTTGATGAATACAAATAAAGCTCTGATTCGAATTCGGTTGTTACTACGGATGGTTGGATGACAGCATACATTATTTTTTTAATGATCGGCTAAGCCTAATGGTTTTATTGTGATTGCGTCATGTGCCATATACTCAGTTTGTATAAACTGACACCCGCCGAACCAAGTTATCTGATGCGGTGTCCATCATAATGATAACTTCATGGTATATACAGGCCATTACGAGCCTCCGCTCTCGGGTACACTTACTTAAATAGTGCTTTTACGGCCAAACTAGATAGTCTTATTCCCTCGGTGAGAGGCTGATTTATCTGTCGTATTTTGTTTTGTCATGTCTCTGATAAACGACACGACGGAAGTGACGCCACGAGGTCACAAATTTCATCTTCTACTATATCCACCATCTTTTCTGTCGGGTGAGTGCGACTATTAACGATTGTGCGCAGAGGCAGCCCAGGTTTGTGTTTGTGAAGACTGTCTTGAAATTAACCGGAAGTTAAATTGCTGCTTGTGTCTGTGATATACTTACTGTTGTCATTATCAATTGACCACTTCTTGTAAAGCGTTATCTGCTCTTTTAAAGATTGTCTTGCAAAGTATTTTTTTTATAATCAGTCATTTCTGCGTATGTTTTACTGTTTACATTTTGCATTTTATTTTTTCCGGTATTGTTCTTGTCCTTAACAACTGTTCATGGCCCCTTGTTTGCAGGTCGAATTACTGTCATCGTCATAAAGTAGCTCTTTTATGGCGTTTTGTTTTCGGATTTGCTAATATTACATTAAAATTTCCTTCGTAGCCCGAATATGATTTTGTCTTTCACTGCCTGGAGATATGCTTCCAGCCGCTTGTCTCGACACTCTTTTGGAGTCAATGTGGATGGTATCTTTCTCTTCCGGCACATTTCTTCATCAGCCTTCACTTCTTCTTCATCCTTATAGAAACACTCGCAAAGCCACATGTTGCCTTCCCGTGTCACTAAGTCTGCTAGTGGCTCGCCTGTCTTTACAAACTTCATTCCCTTTGCCAAATCGACACCTGCGCGGCAGTTAACCGCTTCTAACAAACGTTCGTCACAAGATCGTGGCCCGTATTCACCAACCCATTCTTAGACTTAAGAATAAAGAATAGACTTAGAACCAAGAAAAATACACCCAGCGTTTGAATGCATACGGGCTACCACTGATGATTATGTCATTAACACAATGTTCTGCATGAAGAATGATGTAGATAGAGGCAGTTAATGCCATGTTAGACTCAAAATTTAAGCAATTATTTAATATGTCTATTTAAAGAGTATTCTTTATTCGTGGTCTTAAGTCTAAGAATTGCTTGGTGAATACGGACCCAGGTTGGAGCGGAGAAACCTACGTTGGCGCTTCATGTATATCGGCTTCACAATGTTTGGTTTTCTTATCTTCTGACGGGAGCTTCTTTTCTAACGGCCCATCGGATTGTGGTCTTTCACGTAGACGAATTACACTAAGTGATCGTTTCCAGTCGAATACTATGATCTTCCAGTAAGATGATTTCTGTTCAACTTGAAACTAACCAACATGAGCGTCCAATGAGGTACTTAAGATGCCTTAGTCGTTTATAGTAGAAGCCACTAAGATTTCTACGCCAGTAGCCCACGGGCGAGCATCACCATTGCATGGGTTCATGCAACATGCGTGCTTGTAGAAATCATCGTACACACTATGATACCAATATATTCGGTAAATAAGCGACGTGAACGATTTTCGGCAACTATTTGTCACTCTTAGTAAACAAATGTCTAGCTCCTGCATGATAATTATTATTATCTAGTTCAAAGAACGCAAGTACATCGCAACGGAACTAGATTCTCTCTTCCATAGTATTAAATATAAATTCTCATATACTTAGCAACATTCGGCACATACACCCTTTTCAGTAACAGGAGTCTGCGCCAGCTTTTTTAAACATTGGATCACGGAGTGTATATCCTTGTGGCCAGTGTAAAAAGGCGGTTACAAATAAAACCGGTGGTATATACTGCGAAGCATGCCTCAAATGGCTGCACCCGGATTGTGCAGCGCTAACCGGAGAACAATACAAGCTTCTGGGTGCCAGTGAGGAAACGTGGTTTTGTAGAAAATGCTGTGCCTTCCCTTTCACTGATTCGTTTTTCGAACCTGACGTCGAATTACCGGACCAAAACAACTTAGACTCAAATTTAGAAAATGAAGAACCAATAAAATCTCCTTTTGAGGAACTATATGAACTGCGTAAAAAACATCAGCAAAAATTTATTGTTGGACACCTGAACATAAATAGTCTACGCTATAAATTTTCAGAAATCTATGAAATCTTGTCAAATAAAGTTGTAGACATGTTATATCTTTCAGAGACAAAACTAGATGAAACGTTTTTGGACAGTTTGTTTGTTGCCCCAGGGTACAAGCTTGAGCGCNGGACAAAAAATGTGGAAGATTTTTGAAAGTTTTCACAAAATAGGCAAAAACGAATAAACATGCAAAGTTCAACGAGCTCCTGCGGCCATGTTTTTTGACGAATCAAATTTCTTTGAACAACTTTTTCAGGGGAGCCTTCAAAGGTCATCCCTGTGAAATTTTTTGAAAATCTGATGAGCGGTTTCTGACAAGAAGATTTTTTAAGGTTTTTACCATATATGGTCATGGCGGCCATCTTGGTTATGTGATCAAATTTTTTTTAACAATTCTTTTGTCCCATGACCTAGGGATGCTCAACATGAAATTTAGTTGAAATTGGCTCAATGGTTTAGTAGAAGAAGATGTTTACAAATTGTTTACAGACAGACAGACGGATGGACGGACGGCCGGACGCCGGACGCTGAGTGATCACAATAGCTCACCCCGAGCTATCGCTCAGGTGAGCTAACAACTTAATATACTGGTGTTTTATATACTGGTGTTTTGTTGAAGCCAGATCATTTTCCCGCAGGAGGTCTCTGTGCTTGCAATGTTGATCTCAGCTACAGCCAGTTTAGGGCCCATATTCACCAAACAATTCTAAGACTTAAGTCTAAGAAAAAAGAAAATTCTTTAAATTGGAAAATTCATTAATTGCTTTTATTTTGACTCAAACTTGGTACAAGTCAACTCTATCTACAGCATTCTTCATGTAGACCATTTTCTGAATGACCTAAATACCAATGGTAGCCTGTATATATCCAAACGCTGGAAGTATTTTTCTTGGTTCTGGGTCTATTCTTTAGTCTTAAGTCTAAAAATGGTGAATACGGGCCCTGATCTAAGATGAACCTTGTCATCCCTCTGTAGTGGAGGTCTTGAGTCACTATGAACAGGAGCTGAAGACAAACTATATTACAGTCTATTAATGAATATAACAGTTCTGTTAATGCATGAAAATATAACAGGCAGAAGAGCCATTCCAATATTATTTGCAATTCTAACACGGCACATGCGAAATTTCATATAAACAAAGAAGAAAATCGTCTATGGGTTATTCTGCAATAATTATGGGCGGAGCTTATACAATGAAAGCACGCGCTGTGACTAAACAAAACATGCCGATACATTTCCCACCAGCGTAATAATCCAGTAATTTGTTCTGTACAGTATCGTTAATTTATTCCAATTTATTGTAACATATACAGTGTTGTTATCGTTGTAGCTGTTACACTCTTGCGTTATTTAAAAGTGTACAATGTAAACATGTGAGTGTAAACAAGTTGTTGTTGTTCTTATTTAAGCAAACGGGAGAAATGACACATTTTTTCCCATCCAGTTTGGCTGTTTAGGGGGGTTTTCCACTACGACCCGATTCCCCACGATTTGTCCCGATTTCCAATATTTTGAGGTCGGGGACATTCCCAGCTCAATCGGCGAAGGTCCTAACTCATTCATAGCAAGTCGTGGGCCTGTCCTAAGTGATTCCTGCAACACGTGAGCTCCGGAAAAATCGTGGCCAGATTTTAAACGTGACTTAAATTCGTGACTCAATCGGGAAATTGTTGATCACATGATCTGTCTACGAATCAGCTTCGACTTTTTCAAGACTCTCACGAGTTCACCCCGAGTGAGTTGCGAGCCCGCTAAGATTCTCGCGATTTAGTTACGAAACAGTTACGATTTTCGGAGAATGGGTGTGGTACATAAACAGAGCTTCTCGGTTTTTTCAGTCATTCAGTTGTTAGGGGTTTGTATGAATAACAGGTAATGTGTTCATAATCAAAAATGGCAAGAAAGGGCAAGAGCAGTGGGGAGATAAGTAAGAATACAATCGAAGAAGAAAGCACAGAAAGTCGAACTTCCTTTTTTGATTTGGCGCCATAAAAAGGAACGGATGCCTTCTAACACATGTCCATGTACACACAAGAATGTAGGTCACATTGTAAAGAATGATCAATATCAATAGATACTGGCGCCTAATTCATGGGTGCGTTCGGTGAGGTCCTAGCTTAGTTGTGACAGATCTGGATCGTTCTTAGTACAGTCGCAGTAGATTTTTACACATCGTAGTGAAGTCGCGACCCTATTCGCAAGACTTCAACCGAACCCCACGATTCGTCGTAACTCAATCGTACCAGTGTCGTAACTGAATCGTAGACTGTCACGAGTCTTCCCGATTCAATAAATGTGATAAATCGTAGCAAATTGTAGGCTTGTTTTTGTAGTGGAATAGGGCCATTACCGAGGGCGGAGATCTGATCAACAGAACAGCCGAAAGTTATTTTCATGGGCGGAACTTCACATAAAACAGAACACACAAAAAATAAGATACATTGTATAAACCTTTAGTAAAAACCCTCTTAGAATCGAGATAATTCGTTTACGTTATAGTTTGTTGTCGAATAACCCAAGGCCGGAAGTTTAGATGCGTGGTTTCAAATCACTGGTGATTTAATCCCTACGCATCTAAACTTCCGGCCGTGGGTTATTCAACAACAAACTATAACGTACACTAATTATTTCTTAATCAGGATTTAAGAACCACCACAGGGGAAAAAAATGCCATACAAACTTCCACAAAACTCTTCATTTCTATATAGATTCAGCAAAGTTTATTTGTTAAATTATTTTGACATTGAAAGGGAGCAAATCAGCTTAAACTCACACCCCTGGCAATTAATTTTCTATTAAGCAACTGGTTTAAACTGGAAAAATTTAGGAACATCGTCATTCTGGCTCTTGTTTATTTTGTTTTAAAATAACTTGAATTCGCCAAAGGTTCACCTAAGAATAATTTCTGGGAAAAAAAAAGAATTATAATTCTGAAATATTTTTATTAAGATTAATCAATAATAAATAAAAGAGTTTTATCGAGGACCACTCATGCTCAAAATGTGACTTCTAGAGTGTTAACAAGGTTTTACTATAGCCATATAAGGAAAACTGCACCACCCTCTGGCGGCCATGTTTTTCAAGAGACCAGAACCATTTTCGAACACATCCAAGATATCATTAGAATAGATTTTCTGATTAAGTTTCATGAAGATTGGACAATAAATGTGACTCCTAGAGTGTTAACAAGGTTTTACTATAGCCGTATAAGGAAAATTGCCCCGCCCCCTTAGCCGTATAAGGAAAATTGCCCCGCCCCCAGGCGGCCATGTTGATTTTCTTCCCAGAATAGGTCCCAAGGCAGTATATTTTCCCCTACTCTGAAAAAAATTCCCCTCATTTTTATTTTTTTTAATGTTTATATTTACTTTCAAACAGAAAATTGAACCTGTTAAAGGTATTAGGTTTAACATATTTAACATAGAAATATTATTTTATTGGTTTTATTGTATTATACATTTTTCCCTTATATTCCCCTCACAACGCGTTTCCCCCATCAAAGGGCCCTGCCACCATTCCCCTAAAGGTGTAAATAAAGCATAATTTTCATTGCCAACATTAAGTTAATATACGCGTGGAACCCCATTGTTCCGGACCTTGAAATCGACATTTAGTGTACGCTTTATGGAATGCAAAAGAAGTCAATAAAATTTTGTCTGTCAAGGGAGCAAGACTAAAACTGGCAGAGAAAAAAAGCTGTTAATTATAGCCAGAGCCCGAACGTAGTTGTAATTATATTAGGCAGAAAATCTTAACTCGATGATTGCATGGAAAGGTTGTAAGTGCAATACATTTTTTTTCAAGTCAAATGTGACAGACAAAACAAATGACATTTACTAAGGTCTACCGGACCTATTAAGAAATTTATTTTTAGTATGTTTTTCTTCAGATCTCTCAATGACAAAATCAATCGGCGCCAACAATCTAGACCGATCCCTGCACCGAGGCAGTCTAAGCCAATCCCTGCACCAATGCAGTCTAAGCCTATCCCTTCACTGAGGCAAAAAAAACCTACTCTGGCAACGAAGGTGCCGACAACTTTCGAGGTGTTGCAGAAGGCAACGAAGATGTGCATGGACTTGCTTGTCAATGATGTCGGATACACATACACATTGAAGGTACAGTAGCAATGCCGAAAGCTTCCGATTATGCTTCCTTTTGACTTACGACATACTAGTTAAATATTTCTTTTACTCTTCGCGATATATCTCAGCTTAAGGTTAATAAGTCCACCCATAATGCGCAATTTTGAAATAGATCAAGGCATCATGCAACGTCAGTAGCCAGCTTAATAACCATCGATATTTACGGTTAGACTACCTAAATGCAGATACAAACACACAAAATGTTACAAAAAGTTTTATACGTAATTGTGCAACGACTTGCTTTTAATCATTTCTTTATTTATCTTAACTTGTTATATTGTTGCAGAGAATTGGAGAGTGGCAGTGCTCTGTCAGAAACAAAACGGTGTACTGCATGGCTACTCTGAAGGAGCATGAAGGTGTATTCGTCTTTGGGGGTGTATCTCATGGTCACGAAAGCGAACATGAAGTGGCGACGGCAAAGCGTATACATGCCAAGTTAAATAACATTGCACAATCATACCTGCACAATCTAGGAGTGTCATCGGCATCAATTTTCTACAATGCATTTTAAGTGTCTGATATATCTTGTTGAAAAGGGTCGACTCTTAATTTTGATTTCAGGCCAAGAGCGAAGCTGTAAAAAATGTCTTTCGCTCTTGCGGCAGTATAGCTGGAGATGTTCTGTTCAGCTTGGGAGATGCTAACCTACCGCCAGCCAGCAGACCCAAACTGCACAATCTGACGCGGCTCGTGTCCAGAGCAAGTAGTCAACAGCGACCAAAGGATCAAAATCGAAACGATGTCCACTTCGAAGTATGTTTGAGAATTCAACATGGGGCATTCTTACTTCATATAAGGCAGACTTAACCGAGGACGGGCAAAGAGTGCTGGTCTTTGGCAAGGACGAGGCCATCAACTATATGGCCGATGTTTCAACATGGTGCCTCGATGGAACATTTAAGGTAAGTTTTTCTGTACATCATTTTTTCTTTAAAATGCTGTTTATGATGACCATCAAANCAATTGACATAAGCCTATATGTAATTTCACTCTTTGATGTTAATTGAGAAAAAGAAAAGTGGCGTGTATTGAAATGAATAAATGTGATATCAGCAAGAAGACTGAAAGTGTACTTTATTAATCACGACAGAATAAACATCTACATGATTTTCACACTGGTAACTATATTTTTGCCCTGTTGAAACAAATCACTGGCAAAATAAGAATCGCACTGGCATTTTTTTTTCAATTGAATATTTATTTAGAACAAATTTTTGTCTTTGGGCACAAGCAGACAATTACCAAT
>VMBQ01017733.1:0-11238 GCA_007657795.1 Dreissena rostriformis | reverse complement strand
AGATTTATGGGAAGTTTCAGGGGTGTCTCCAATACTAAAGTAAAAAAAAATTCCTAGACAGCCGACAGCTTGACTAACTGTAACATCGGGTGACACCTGTGTCAATTCTGATTTATTTCCGCCGATGAAGGCACAGATGATTTTCGGGTGGTCAACTTTCAACGATGGGGCTTGATCATACTAACCACAAATGAACTCATCGTACAGGTCAGCGAGAGTAAAGTTTCTGCACATTTTGACACCCCGTACCAATCTTTTACGGTTGTAACGCCGTTTCTACACCTCAAAATTAGAAACATTTTGTTGTTGTTTTCGCTCGATCACTTAAATTTCAGACGAAGCTCGTGCGCCGTTAAAAATCAATAAGCGTCTCGGAGGCATTGAGTTGCCGATTCGCACTTCGCTAGTTTTGTACTCATTCAGCCGTTTTGTTCTCAGTAATTTTCAGCTCAATTTCTTTTTACGTTTTTTTTTTTTCAAAATAAAAAACGTTCGGGCGGGACGATTTTCGATGGGCGGGCGGGGATGAGAATCTAGGAATTTATTTTCTATTGGCTTATAAGCTGGAACATCAGATGCTGGCCTTGGAACACATTGGTTCACTTCTAGGAGTACCCAAATATATACCAGCAGAAAATCCTCCTGGCTTTACTGGGAAATCAATGCATGGGTATTTTCAAAATCTCTTAAATATACAGATTACAAATTACAAATTAATGTTGGAACAACTTATTTAACATCACTACTTTTTGGTACCATGTTTTTCCAAATTGCTCATGAAGTGTTTTTCAGAATCCATAATGTAGCCAAAACCTGACTAAATATTAATCATCAGACAGGTGTGAAATTAAAGTGTGTTAGCAAACTGTATTTAGTGAGGAATGATTAATCAATTCTTTGGCATCTTATAGAAGATTTTTCTAACTTTTTGTCTGTGGTAAGATGTCTACAAAAAGGCAGTTTTACAACTGTTATTTGGGTATTAAACTGATTTAAGGGTAAATATCTTTTACATGTATGCATTATAATGAAGAGCTTTGTACAATGCCAGTTGAAAGCTATGTATAAACAATGAGAGAAAATTAGAAAATAGTGGCAAATAAAAGAGTTAACATGAGTTCTATAAAGATTAGATATATGGTATATTTTATATATAAAGTTACCTCTTTTTATACGCCCGTATAAAATACGGGACGTATTATGTGAAACCCCTTGGCGGGCGGCGGGCGGCTGGCGGAAGGCATCACTTTGTCCGGACTCTAATTCAAATTGTATTCATCCGATCNTATGATCGAAAACTCAACCAAGAATATCGAAACACAATTAGGGTCGGTTAGGTTAGGGTATTTGAACAACCGTTTTTAAGCATTATAAGACCTCGTCCCTTCAGAATAACTTGTTTACATCATGCCATTTCCCCTGAAAATGATCTTATTCAAGCATTTGTATTCCCCTTATTAATATGTTATGATCCTTATAAGCTTTCATGGCAATAATGAGTCTGAGCGAAAATATAGAAATAGTAAATTGGTTAAGGCGACGTCAATAAACCAACTGGTATATCATAGTTACCGAAATTACATGCGCGTTTTTCTTTACTTAAAATCAGAATTTCTGAATTGACACATTTCCTTATTTCCCATCCTTTTTATTTCGTTGACTGACGTTTTGTGTTTATTTTAATAAGAAGTTCCTTGTCAAAGGCAATGCTCGGTGTGGATCTTTTCACGGANCAGAATTTCTGAATTGACACATTTCTTTATTTCCCATCCTTTTTATATCGTTGACTGACGTTTTGTGTTTATTTTAATTAGAAGTTACTTGTCGAAGGCAATGCTCGGTGTGGATCTTTGCACGGAGGCTAGCATTCAAACAGATAAATTGCACTGAAGGATATATTCTATCAAATATAATTAAGACCGTTACTGTGTTATCAGGGATTTTACGCTTCCAGTTAAAACTGATTTCGTGGCTTACTACAACTAGATATTGATCAAAGTTTTTTAAAAATGGAGAGCATGTATACCATGGAAAAAAATAATCAGAATAACGGACATTGATAAATCAATAATATCCGACACTTGAGATTGTATGAAATGAAAACGGCAAACTAAAATTGATATGTTGGTGACACTGCAAAACTGATGCTTATTAGTAACAAACAAATAAAACAGACTCTAAAATGTGAAATTCAAAATAAGAAAAGTAACTTTCGGTATCATTGAACGTACAGGCAGTCGTTGTAGAAAGCAAAAATCAACATTATATCAGGCCGGCACTGTTTTTTTTTATTAATTATAGTAAATAGTATTAATTTCTGTTTCCATAAAGATTTTTCTCACTGACAACTCCTTTATTTTGTATAATGCACGGTATGTTGAAAAATTTCGATACATAATTGTAGTATAACAAATTACCAAAGTGCCATTTCAATGCCATTATAAATATCAATTCATTAATGACCTGCAAACTTTTCAAATGCACCTTACAATTGGGGTCTGATCTTGATTTTTAAATTGAACATTTCTCTTTCAAAATAAGGATTATCGTCTCTTAAATTAGCAATCGAAGCGGGTAGACATAACAATTGAGAAATATCTTGATGTGTTTATAACGTTTTAATAACCGTTTTATAGTTGTGGTTTTCATCGTTTAATTTATCCATTAAATTCGTTTTAAATTTAAATGAATGCTGCACAAACTATAACAGTATTATGCGCAAGTAGGGACAGATCTAAAATCACAAAAGGTACTTGATGTTTTCCATGATTTAGATCCATAGGTACAGACTATAGCTAATTAGAATACCTAAAGGTTAGTCATAACATAGATGCAGACATCCCACACATTCANTGAATTTAGCCGAGTTCGTTGCAGAAGGTTGTAATACAGCGTTAGCTATAAGTCTGTCACGTTTACGTGCAACTGTTCGTATCATAGAGTCGTACCAAGGTTTATCATGAGGAAGTACTGTAACTAGTTTGAATTGAATACATGAACATGATTTCATCAGTTCTAAAAGTGTGTCCGTGAATAAAGCATAATCAACCTCTACACTCATTATTGTAATAAAATTCCAATGTTTTATGTCAATATATAACCTCACACTTGTACTGTTATTAAGTCATTTGACTATATACATTTGTATCACAAACAAGCTCAAAAACAGAATTGAATTTTTCAATCACATAGACAGCTGTCAAAAGGTGATGGTTTGATATTTCGGGGACACACAATTTCGATTCCCAAACAGTCACGTAAAGATTAATTCGAAAAGTTCATGTTGGTCACACTGTTGTAGACATAACAGTCAGCTTGGCCAAAGACGCGTTTGTTATGGTCTGAGATGGTAAGGGAAACTATGACTCGTAACACATGTATGAAACACAGAACATACAATGTCAAGAAACCCAAGGTGTCTAATGAAACACCGACCAGACCTTGGTAATTTGACCTATTCCATCTTTGATGAGAAAGTAGGTAGCCGGCATGTATTTTGATAGTACACTTCATCAAAAATAGTTTTATAATTGACGTAAATGTACGTTTTCTAGAAAGAAAGAGCAGGTTCATCAAGATTGATGAAATAGATGTGGAGACACATCAGACAGACGAAACAACAAAGCTGAAAGAACAAATAAGAAAAGGAATGTGTTTGCCATGACAGACAGCTAGGTATCAAAACGTTTACTACATTTACACATGCACTGCATCGAAGATACCCGTGTTTTTTTCCATGTCAAGACTTTCATCACCAAATAATACAGGTTGTATGGTTGGAGAGGTTTAGGAGCAATTGTGCTGAACAGAACTTCTCTTTGGTGTGTAAATCGTTGACATTTTAAAAATTAAAGAGAAAATGATTTGATTGCGCCACAAGTGCACAAGGGTGAAAGTGAAATATTGCACTTAAATAGATGTTGATTAAGTGAACTACACTTCGTTCAGATTCTTGAGTGAAGCATTTGTTGGCGCCTTCAACCATAATAATATAATACATTCGGTTTCGTAACATTTACATTTAGATTGACTTTGAAACTGGGTACCGTTGGGTAAAAAAACAAGTTTACTAGGTTAAAAAAAAGTTAAAGCTTGTGAACACTTAAGGTGCCACATTTATCGCCCACAATTTTTAAAACTGTTTCAGAACATTTGTCTAAATGGTATCCGGACTTAGTTTGAAACTGGGTCACGTGTGATAAAATAAACGTCACTAGGTAAAATGTTGGTAAAGGCTTGTGAACAATATACAGGCCGCATTCATTACCCAATCTTTATAAAACTTGGTGCAAACATTTGTACCATTTATATAACGGTCGAATTTAAAACGAGGTTACCTAGGGTAAAAAAGAAGGTCAATGGGTCAAATGTTTACAAAGCTTGTGAATACTCTAGAGGCCACATTTATTGCCCAATATTCACGAAACTATATCTAAAAATTGGTTCTCATTATTTCTCCGACAAGTAAGAGATGGTCCCTGCCTAATGAAACACATGGCCGCAATAAGGCGGTGCAGTTTTACTTAAGTGACTATATTCAATCAAACCATTTGAACACTTTAGATGTCACATTGTTTACGTACTCGTCGTGAAACTTTCTGAGAATGTCAGCAATTATGATTTTATGATATCAGGGCTTAACTGAGAAAATGATTGTGTTTTGTTCATAAACATGGCTGCCATGTGTTGGGGAACTTTTTCCTAAAATAATGGACATTTTTCAGGATAGAACTCCATTTTTAACATTCTTGCACGGTGTATATATGACAAGAAGATAAGAGTTAAAGTCAAATATCAGAAACATACAGGAGTTACTGTCCTTAGTTAGAGACACAATACACACAATTTACATTATTGAAGAAAGATACTTTAAATTTCATACAATCATCATCAGTGTGATAAAGTTTGTCTTGAACCATTAAAAAGTAAGTGAATTTTAAACAAGATTGGACTGTATTCACCACGGGTAATTCCATTTGTATGTGGAGAAAAAAATGCAAAATGTGAAATTATTCAGGCTAAAGACTGTATTTCTCATCCAATCTTGACAAGTCTTGATCTTTTTTCTTTGACAATTAGATTATTAATTTAAACGTGGTCGCACTAGAACACCATAGTTATTGCCCTTTGTCAATTTTTTTTAACATCATTTAGGATAGATACTTCGTCAAACAATCATTAAGCTTGCCCAGTTTATTGCCACCGATCAGAATGACTTGAGTAATTGCCCTTCATTTCTGAATAAAATACACGTAGAAGATTTTGACATTTTTATAACTATATAACGAAAACAACAGAACTCTCCAAATTATTCAATCGTTTCGCGTTTGTAACCCTTTACAATTTTATCAATTTCTTACGAGTACCTTTCGTAAACCAAAATGTTTTTTCAGTATGAGTCTATGTCATTAGTATTTTTTCGCTCACTGATGGCCATTGTTCGTTTATTTTGAATATGTGACAAAAAGTTCGAAACATGTTTGAAACTATGAACAGGTTTCTTTAATATTGTATCGTTTTGGCTGTACGGTTGAACCAAAGAATTTAACTCCCTTAATATCCCATGAAATGATCTGACGAATCCCCATTTAAAATCTTAGTACTGACTAATATTTTCTATTTTCTGAAAAAATCGCAGTATAGCTTTGAGTTTTTAGAAAACAATATTAAATGGCTTTCACGTAAATAATTGATAGACAAGTGGGATTTTGGAGACAGAGTACATTCGATTGCAAACAATAATGTTCTACTTAAAAACAGTGGCTTATTTTTAAGAACACTTAATACACTAGGAAACGAAACACCATCAAAATAGATTTCATGGAAGATGAGTTTCGGTTAAATACGGAAAATAAGTGAAACAATATTCGGTTCAATCATATAGAAGTTAACCACTTAATACAACAATGGAAATCGTATGACATCAATCGACATGACTCATGCAATTATTCATAAAGCGCGTGATTATTGTGTGAGCATGCGCAGCTCGTCAAAACATGAATTTGTATCCATGAATCCTACACAGATGTCTCAAATGCACTGTCTTAAAGTGACTTAACGCGGTATTGTATCACTCCCTGATAAAGGAACAGCGGTGTGGTAAAATCGACAGCGGTTCACAGAATACATGAAAAACAAACATCCATGTAACATAAAAAACTTAAACACATTAAAAATGTCATCAGATTTTGAAGATGTGTTAACGCTATAACATGTGACCTTTCTTTGCCGTATTTTTGGAAAGCTATTGTCATATTAAAAAAAATAGGAGGATGTTCTCATGCGATTGGAGAATATAATCGACCGTAATCTTATAGCTTTAGAGCATGTACTGCTTGCGAAAACTAGCGATTTAATTACACGCGAGTCATTATGCTCCGAAAATCATATTTATTTGGCAAACAAAACTTATGCAGGAAATCTGTATCGGCTTATTACCGATGCTATCTTGAACTTCGCTGGTGGGAACCATAGATTAACGCTGTCTTGACCCAACAACTGTAATATCTGGAACCCAACAACGTAAGCTCGGAGCGAGAATCAGACAACATTAACGATAATGCGACAGGACATCTGAAAGTGCTGCTAGCAGTGCATAGTAAATTGTGTCAATACCTTGCATGGATGTGGGCTTCTAAAAACATACATCGTTTATTTCCATTTCTTGTAAACCTTATTGATTCGGTTTGATAAAATAAAATGTTGGAGCATACTAACTAACTTTAATTATTGCTAAATTAAGAACACTTGTAGCCTAGTACGCGGAATTGGTCGCATGAGGCAGACTTCTTTAGAAAGGACGTTCTCGACGAAATATGGATATCTGTCTAAGAATTAAGCGCGTATTATTATCGGTACTTAGTAACATTTGCGACAACAATGAAAGTCACTTGACTAACGTATTCATCGTCTTATTGTATGTAAGTACTTTACCGGATTCTGTACAGAGTGCTCTTACGGCGATCTTGGAAATTTACGTAGTTCAGTATTGTTCATCTCTTTCTTGGAAATAAGAAAATTATTTATACTAAGATATGAGCAAACTGATTGATTATTTGACAATTGCATAATACCAATGTCAATTAAAGTATTAAAGTGGCTTTGGAAAAAAAGTTTTCAAATATTTTGAAAAGTGATTGTATTGAATATTCCGAAATGATTAATTATTTAAGCAGTTCGCAAATTATTTGTATACAAAACGATATAAATTAAATATTATTTGATTCACACTAACATGCGCATTATTAAAAAGTTCGCACAGGACGATGGTGTGACATTAGTCCGTATTGGCACTTCTTCGGTAGTATTGCCCCAAGGGTTTCATCCAGAGAACCAATGCCATCCAAACGTGTGGCCTTACGGACCAATGCTACACCAATGGCACACCATAACCGTGTTGGATCTTTTTAATTACTCACCTTTAACGCAAAACTTAATGTTTTAATGATGAGTAAGAATTGTAACCACTGCATTATTATTACGTCAGCCGTTGTTAGAGGTTATCATTTTTACCACAAATAAACTTGTATGCGAATTGTATTGTAAGGTCATACTTTAATAAAGCTGAAAGTTGAGTATAAATCCTGTCAAAACCTTCCACGACAATGTATAAAATAGCAAAAAAGTGTTAAAGAAAATGAACGCGATTTGAATACCATATCTATGTTTATATAGATGTAGGTCTATTTGTAAAGTCTTACAAGATAATATAGCATCATGAGAAGAAATACAAAAACATGAAATATTCAAGTAAAACATATAGGATTATATTCGCATTGTGACACTTAAAGAGGAAAAGAGAGCAGGCGCAGACATAATTTATTTTGCCGACCACGTCGTTGAGATACTATTTGTTTGGCCTTTAAATGTATACGAGTTTTCAAATTTCGGTGCTTAATATCAATGTATATCATCGCTGGACAAAACGATACAATAATAGTTCATTCATCAGTGCTTCACCTAAGCCTAAACGGAGGGGCACAGAACCCTTCCGCCCCAAGATCTCTACCTGAAATATTGAACCCAACCATGCCCTTTGATATATGATAACCTTATTAAACACGAAATCGAATTTGAAATTTCAATAAATTAATTAAATGTTCACAGTGAAACTAATTTCATTAATTATAAAAAAACTATTTAAATCAAAGTACTGAAAGTACTGGTGGGGCGATTTTGCTGTTTTTTTTTTATAACCATGCACTTCACATTGAAAACTTAAAATTGCTTTATTTTAATAAAATGTGCATTAAATATATTCTAATGATTCATCAGAGGTACCAACACAATTCTGCAACATCAAAACATATTTGCGGAGAGGAGTGGGTGGGGGTCGACTTTTTATCTCAAATATGGGCAAAACGTATACTATTTTAGTGGAATGTGACCAATATTCGACCCAACAACCGTCAAATTGCGGTCATCAAAATGATAAGACTTTAAGGGGTTTTCCTGCTATTAAAAAAGGCCGTAAAACGGACCCGATCCCAAACCAAACGGACCCGATCCCAAATCAAAGTACTGACAGTACTGGTGTGACGATGCTTTTGAAGAGGATGGATATAAAGGCATCAATTCAAGTTTATCTACATCACCACAATTGTGTTTGTGGATACGACAATTTTGGATACGAAAAAAAAATTCGGTACGAAAATATTGGGTACGGAACAATTATGCCAAAAAAAAATTGGGATACGAAAACAAATTAGAGTACGAAAACAAACTTGTCTGACACAGGCTAGTCCAACTTGTCTTACACAGGCTAGTCCAACTTGTCTGACACAGGCTAGTCTTACTTGTCTGACACAGGCTTATCCAACTTGTCTGACATAGGCTAGTCCAACTTGTCTGACACAGGCTAGTCTAACTGGTCTGACACAGGCTAGTCTAACTTGTCTGACACAGGCTAGTCTAACTTGTCTGACACACGCTAGTCTGACTTGTCTGACACAGGTTAGTCCAACTTCTCAGACACAGGCTAGCATTACTACGCTTAAAAAAATACAAACACAACCAAAATGAGAGAGAGAACAACAGGTATAATTGCATTTCAAAATCTTACTTCAACTGAATTAATTCAAGTTTATCCATATTCCACATTTTATTGGTACTTTTCATTGAATGTCAACATAAATTGCAAAGTACGTGAAGCAGACGTATGCACGACTGTAGTGGTAACACAACACTTCAAAAAATTACTTTCACGTTCTACCCATTTTCAGAAAATGTTGCATGAAATCATTAAAGCATAGAGCAGTCGCGTCAGGCGATATGCGCGTGTTCAGTGGGAATACCCCCGTTCCGATTGGAAGTTTATTATATCAAATCTTTTAATAGCTCAGTGAATCAAATTTGTAAGTTTAGTTGGCTAAATGCATATTGCAATCATTATGTATCATTCGAACCATTCGACCAACCGACCGAGGGACAGGCAACATACCCCACATCTTCGAATGATGCATAATAAAGAAACATACTTACTTATTCCAGTTTTCAAATTATTTCTTAAGTGATATTCCATATCAGAGACTTATGTTTAAAGCAACTGACGTATGTTTAAATATTGCCTTAACATTGTATCAATTTTATATTTGCAATAAGGGATGTTAGGCAGTTGATCATGTAAAATCAGTTTCAGTCATGCTTCGGTATACTATATGTTAAACGCCCGAGATAAGAAACTGCAATACTGATTTTTAGAAAATATGAAATGAGTAATATTTTACTTAAAGGCTGTCATTTAAATTTGCGTGTAAATAAAATAAACTTTTAAATCATGTAAACAACCTTACAATGGTGATTATGGTAGGTCGAAGCATTCTGAAGACAACGTGCGGAAAAGAAATAGTATTCGAATCGATCATTCGACAAACCGACCGACCAACCGACCGACGGACGGACAGGCAACATACCTCCACTTCTTCGAATGATATATAATCATGAAACATACTTTCTAATTCCAATTTTCAAATTCTTTCTTAAGTGATATTCCATATCAGAGAATTATGTTTAAAGCCACTGAAGTATGTTTGAATATTGCGTTAACACTGTATCAATTTTATATTTGCAATTAGGGATGTTAGGCAGATGATCATGTAAAATCAGTTTTAGTCACGCTTCAGTAAAGTATATGTTAAACGCCCGAGATAGGAAAACTTTAATACTTATTTTTAGAAAATATGATATGAGTAATATTTAACTTAAAGGCTGTCATTTAAATTTGCGTGTAATCAAAATAAACTTTTAAACCATGTAAACAACCTACCAATGTTGATTATGGTAGGTCAAAGCATTCTCAAGACAACGTGCGGAAAATAAATGGTATTCGAATGGATCATTCGACAAACCGACCGACCAACCGACCGACGGACAGACAACATACCTCCACTTCTTCGAAAAATGCATAATAAAGAAACATACTTACTAATTCCAATTTTTTTATTCTTTCTTAAGTGATATTTCATATCAGAGAACTATGTTTAAAGCCAATGACGTATGTTTAAATATTGCCGTAACACTGTATCAATGTTATATTTACAATAAGTGCTGTAAGGCAGATAATCATGTAAAATCAGTTTAAGTCACTCTTCAATAAAGTGTATGATAATCATCCGAGATACGAAACTTCAATACTGATTTTTAGAAAATATGATATGAGTAATAGTTTACTTAAAGGCTGTCATTTAAATTTGCGTGTAAACAAAATAAACGTTTAAACATGAACGTATGTATGTAAATACATTCACATTGGCGTTTAGAAAAAAAAGTATTAAAACAAATATAGCTGTAATTTATAAACTTGTTGGTTGTATATATATGTTTTTAAGTAATTATGATAAAATATTGAACTAGTTCATAATCTCAAACGGACTTTTGTGATTTTTTAAATCGTCTTTGCATGCCTTAACTGTATAGATTTAACAACCATTTAATGATATTTTTCGAAATAGGAAAGTCTGTGAATGATGATTTATGAGAGTGAACAATATTTATGTTTTATAACTTGAAAGCAATTGTTGAATATTAATATAATCGTATCATGTGTATATTTTCTTAACTGAAAAACGCATTTTTTATAACAAATTATTAACATAGTCATACATGTATATGTAACACTGCTACTCAAACTTATGAATTTAACATGTTTAATTAATTACAGTCCCTATAGACATGTGACCCCTATGCGCGTGGTTACAACCCGAAAAATATGCGATAAAATTAAATTTTAGACAATAAGGG
>VMBQ01017727.1:0-13759 GCA_007657795.1 Dreissena rostriformis | reverse complement strand
GTTACCCTTGACTGTGTGTATGTATATGTTTGTTTGTCTGTGTGTATGTATTTGTTTGTTTGTCTGTGTGTATGTATATGTTTGTTTGTTTGTGTGGGACATTTCATGGGAGGCTCATGACTAGTTGCACATTTTGGAACTTTAAAATTAATTGGCACAAAGCATGCATACAACCATGTGACTCCCTTCCAGGTCAAGGTCACAGTGGACACTTTTTGCTTTTTATGCCCCCTTCTTCGAAGAAGAGGGGGTTTATTGTTTTTGGCCTGTCATTCTGTCCCAAAACTTTAACCTTGGTCATAACTTTTGCAATATTGAAGATAGCAACTTGATATTTGGCAGGCATGTGTATCTAATGAAGCTGCACATTTTGAGTGGTGAAAGGTCAAGGTCATCCTTCAAGGTCAAAGGTCAAATATATAGGTCAAAATCACTCATATGAGGGCATATAGTGTTTCTCAAACACATCACTTGTTTCTTATATGTATATAGTGAAAGCCCATCACTTTGTTGTGCATGATGGGATTTCAAAATAAATTTGCACAAGTGATCATCATATCAAGACAATGTGTCACGTACAGCAATCACTTTTGTTCCTTGCTTAAAGGTCAAGGTCACAGTTGACAATTGGAGTTTGTGCATATTCCACTGTACATTTCTATAGTCAAAGTACATGTTTTGTGTCTGGTCAACAATTTGGTTGGGAATTATAGGTTTTTTGAAATGAATTTGCACAATTTATATTTTGCTGCATCCAATTTCGGTAGTTATGACCCTTTTTAATTTTTTTCACTGCAGAATCTTTTTTCTATACGTTTTTTAGACTGAACTGGCGTGTTATAAGACGTCAGAGTTCGAAAGGTTGGTTCTACATTTATTTCCGACACATTTAATGTTAGTTTCAGGAGAAACCAATCAGCAGAGAAAGTGATTTACGCATCCAAACATGCATATTTCGAGTTATAGTACAAGCTATTTGGAAGTTTTCAAGGATGTTATTGGCCTTGTTTAGATGTCTGAGAAAATTGTTTCTCTGCAAAATGACTTTCCTGATATAAGAGCTAGGGCATTTTCCATTTTTGAACTATAGATGTAACTTTGACATGCATCTTCACTGCATTTCCGTTGAACTGACTAAATGCTTGATTAGCTCACCTGAGCAAAGCATTCTCATGGTGTGTTTTTTTTATCACCTTTTGTAAATTGTCCGTCGTGTGTCTTATGTCGTCAACATTTTTCTTGTTTACACTATAGAGGTCACATTTATTTCCCAATTTTCGTGAAACTTGGTCAGAACATTTTTCCAAATGAATATTCTGCTGAGTTCAAAACGGGTTCACATGGTGTCGAAATCCTTAGGTTATATTCAAAAAGTTTGTGAACTCTTTAGAAAACCCATTTATTGCCCAATATTCTTGAAACTTTGTCAGAACATTTGTCCCAATAATATCTTGATCAATATTGAAAATGATTCATTTTGGGTGTAAAACTAAGTGACTTGGTCTGTGACAATTTTGTCACTGCGGTCATAAATTTATCACTGCGGTGATATATTTGTTACTGTGGTGATACTTTAGACAAAAGGACAAAAACATATGAATAAACTTATCAACTATCCTTATTCATCCGTTTTGATTTTATTTTAAATTATTGTTAAATATTTAATTATTTTCTTGAAAAATCTCGGTTTGTTACGGGGAAAATGGTTGAAAACTGACCCAAAGAAATAAATGTAACAGCAGGTATAAAAATATACCAACAGTCATAATTTGTCACCGCTGTGACAAAATTGTTACCGCAGTGACAAAATAGATATTACCGCGGTGACAAAATTGTTACCGCAGTTACAAAATTGTCACAGCGGTAACAATTTTGTCACCGCGGTGATATCTATTTTTAGCTGTTGGCGTATTTGTACTTTTGACCCAAATGGTACGGCATACAATACAACGTCACTAGGTCAAAATTTAGAAAATGCTTGTTAACACTCTAGAGGCCATAGATATTGCCCAATCTTCATAAAACTAGGTCATAACATTTGTCTTTATGTTATCTCATTTGAGTTTAATACTGGATTACATGGGGTCAAAAACAAGATCACTTCATCAAATTAGAGAAATATCTTGTGAACTCTCTAGAAGCCACATGTATGGCCCAACTTTCATGAAACTTGTTTAGAAAATTTATCCCAATGATATCTCTGCCAAGTTTGAAGCATGGTTAAAAAAAGGGTACTAGGTTAAATCAAAGAAAAAGCTTAAAATCCCTTTAGAGGCCTCATTTATTGCCCAATCATTATTAAACTTGGTGAGAACATTTGTTTTTATAATATCTTGGCAAAGTTTGAAACTGGGTCATGTTGTATCTAAACCTAGGTGAAAAAAATGCTTGTGAAAACTCTAGAGGCAACATTAATTTCACAATCTTTAAGAAACTTGTTAAGAAGATCAGTTCCCATGATATCTTGGCTTAGTTATACCTCCACAAACGAAGTTTAGGGGGGTATATAGGAGTGAGCTTGTCTGTCTGTCTGTCTGTCTGTCTGTCTGTCTGTCTGTCTGTCTGTCTGTCTGTCTGTCTGTCTGTCTGTCTGTCTGTCTGTCTGTCTGTCTGTCTGTCTGTCTGTCTGTCTGTCTGTCTGTCTGTCTGTCTGTCTGTCTGTCTGTCTGTCTGTCTGTCTGTCTGTCTGTCTGTCTGTCTGTCTGTCTGTCTGTCTGTCTGTCTGTCTGTCTGTCTGTCTGTCTGTCTGTCTGTCTGTCTGTCTGTCTGTCTGTCTGTCTGTCTGTCTGTCTGTCTGTCTGTCTGTCTGTCTGTCTGTCTGTCTGTCTGTCTGTCTGTCTGTCTGTCTGTCTGTCTGTCTGTCTGTCTGTCTGTCTGTCTGTCTGTCTGTCTGTCTGTCTGTCTGTCTGTCTGTCTGTCTGTCTGTCTGTCTGTCTGTCTGTCTGTCTGTCTGTCTGTCTGTCTGTCTGTCTGTCTGTCTGTCTGTCTGTCTGTCTGTCTGTCTGTCTGTCTGTCTGTCTGTCTGTCTGTCTGTCTGTCTGTCTGTCTGTCTGTCTGTCTGTCTGTCTGTCTGTCTGTCTGTCTGTCTGTCTGTCTGTCTGTCTGTCTGTCTGTCTGTCTGTCTGTCTGTCTGTCTGTCTGTCTGTCTGTCTGTCTGTCTGTCTGTCTGTCTGTCTGTCTGTCTGTCTGTCTGTCTGTCTGTCTGTCTGTCTGTCTGTCTGTCTGTCTGTCTGTCTGTCTGTCTGTCTGTCTGTCTGTCTGTCTGTCTGTCTGTCTGTCTGTCTGTCTGTCTGTCTGTCTGTCTGTCTGTCTGTCTGTCTGTCTGTCTGTCTGTCTGTCTGTCTGTCTGTCTGTCTGTCTGTCTGTCTGTCTGTCTGTCTGTCTGTCTGTCTGTCTGTCTGTCTGTCTGTCTGTCTGTCTGTCTGTCTGTCTGTCTGTCTGTCTGTCTGTCTGTCTGTCTGTCTGTCTGTCTGTCTGTCTGTCTGTCTGTCTGTCTGTCTGTCTGTCTGTCTGTCTGTCTGTCTGTCTGTCTGTCTGTCTGTCTGTCTGTCTGTCTGTCTGTCTGTCTGTCTGTCTGTCTGTCTGTCTGTCTGTCTGTCTGTCTGTCTGTCTGTCTGTCTGTCTGTCTGTCTGTCTGTCTGTCTGTCTGTCTGTCTGTCTGTCTGTCTGTCTGTCTGTCTGTCTGTCTGTCTGTCTGTCTGTCTGTCTGTCTGTCTGTCTGTCTGTCTGTCTGTCTGTCTGTCTGTCTGTCTGTCTGTCTGTCTGTCTGTCTGTCTGTCTGTCTGTCTGTCTGTCTGTCTGTCTGTCTGTCTGTCTGTCTGTCTGTCTGTCTGTCTGTCTGTCTGTCTGTCTGTCTGTCTGTCTGTCTGTCTGTCTGTCTGTCTGTCTGTCTGTCTGTCTGTCTGTCTGTCTGTCTGTCTGTCTGTCTGTCTGTCTGTCTGTCTGTCTGTCTGTCTGTCTGTCTGTCTGTCTGTCTGTCTGTCTGTCTGTCTGTCTGTCTGTCTGTCTGTCTGTCTGTCTGTCTGTCTGTCTGTCTGTCTGTCTGTCTGTCTGTCTGTCTGTCTGTCTGTCTGTCTGTCTGTCTGTCTGTCTGTCTGTCTGTCTGTCTGTCTGTCTGTCTGTCTGTCTGTCTGTCTGTCTGTCTGTCTGTCTGTCTGTCTGTCTGTCTGTCTGTCTGTCTGTCTGTCTGTCTGTCTGTCTGTCTGTCTGTCTGTCTGTCTGTCTGTCTGTCTGTCTGTCTGTCTGTCTGTCTGTCTGTCTGTCTGTCTGTCTGTCTGTCTGTCTGTCTGTCTGTCTGTCTGTCTGTCTGTCTGTCTGTCTGTCTGTCTGTCTGTCTGTCTGTCTGTCTGTCTGTCTGTCTGTCTGTCTGTCTGTCTGTCTGTCTGTCTGTCTGTCTGTCTGTCTGTCTGTCTGTCTGTCTGTCTGTCTGTCTGTCTGTCTGTCTGTCTGTCTGTCTGTCTGTCTGTCTGTCTGTCTGTCTGTCTGTCTGTCTGTCTGTCTGTCTGTCTGTCTGTCTGTCTGTCTGTCTGTCTGTCTGTCTGTCTGTCTGTCTGTCTGTCTGTCTGTCTGTCTGTCTGTCTGTCTGTCTGTCTGTCTGTCTGTCTGTCTGTCTGTCTGTCTGTCTGTCTGTCTGTCTGTCTGTCTGTCTGTCTGTCTGTCTGTCTGTCTGTCTGTCTGTCTGTCTGTCTGTCTGTCTGTCTGTCTGTCTGTCTGTCTGTCTGTCTGTCTGTCTGTCTGTCTGTCTGTCTGTCTGTCTGTCTGTCTGTCTGTCTGTCTGTCTGTCTGTCTGTCTGTCTGTCTGTCTGTCTGTCTGTCTGTCTGTCTGTCTGTCTGTCTGTCTGTCTGTCTGTCTGTCTGTCTGTCTGTCTGTCTGTCTGTCTGTCTGTCTGTCTGTCTGTCTGTCTGTCTGTCTGTCTGTCTGTCTGTCTGTCTGTCTGTCTGTCTGTCTGTCTGTCTGTCTGTCTGTCTGTCTGTCTGTCTGTCTGTCTGTCTGTCTGTCTGTCTGTCTGTCTGTCTGTCTGTCTGTCTGTCTGTCTGTCTGTCTGTCTGTCTGTCTGTCTGTCTGTCTGTCTGTCTGTCTGTCTGTCTGTCTGTCTGTCTGTCTGTCTGTCTGTCTGTCTGTCTGTCTGTCTGTCTGTCTGTCTGTCTGTCTGTCTGTCTGTCTGTCTGTCTGTCTGTCTGTCTGTCTGTCTGTCTGTCTGTCTGTCTGTCTGTCTGTCTGTCTGTCTGTCTGTCTGTCTGTCTGTCTGTCTGTCTGTCTGTCTGTCTGTCTGTCTGTCTGTCTGTCTGTCTGTCTGTCTGTCTGTCTGTCTGTCTGTCTGTCTGTCTGTCTGTCTGTCTGTCTGTCTGTCTGTCTGTCTGTCTGTCTGTCTGTCTGTCTGTCTGTCTGTCTGTCTGTCTGTCTGTCTGTCTGTCTGTCTGTCTGTCTGTCTGTCTGTCTGTCTGTCTGTCTGTCTGTCTGTCTGTCTGTCTGTCTGTCTGTCTGTCTGTCTGTCTGTCTGTCTGTCTGTCTGTCTGTCTGTCTGTCTGTCTGTCTGTCTGTCTGTCTGTCTGTCTGTCTGTCTGTCTGTCTGTCTGTCTGTCTGTCTGTCTGTCTGTCTGTCTGTCTGTCTGTCTGTCTGTCTGTCTGTCTGTCTGTCTGTCTGTCTGTCTGTCTGTCTGTCTGTCTGTCTGTCTGTCTGTCTGTCTGTCTGTCTGTCTGTCTGTCTGTCTGTCTGTCTGTCTGTCTGTCTGTCTGTCTGTCTGTCTGTCTGTCTGTCTGTCTGTCTGTCTGTCTGTCTGTCTGTCTGTCTGTCTGTCTGTCTGTCTGTCTGTCTGTCTGTCTGTCTGTCTGTCTGTCTGTCTGTCTGTCTGTCTGTCTGTCTGTCTGTCTGTCTGTCTGTCTGTCTGTCTGTCTGTCTGTCTGTCTGTCTGTCTGTCTGTCTGTCTGTCTGTCTGTCTGTCTGTCTGTCTGTCTGTCTGTCTGTCTGTCTGTCTGTCTGTCTGTCTGTCTGTCTGTCTGTCTGTCTGTCTGTCTGTCTGTCTGTCTGTCTGTCTGTCTGTCTGTCTGTCTGTCTGTCTGTCTGTCTGTCTGTCTGTCTGTCTGTCTGTCTGTCTGTCTGTCTGTCTGTCTGTCTGTCTGTCTGTCTGTCTGTCTGTCTGTCTGTCTGTCTGTCTGTCTGTCTGTCTGTCTGTCTGTCTGTCTGTCTGTCTGTCTGTCTGTCTGTCTGTCTGNTTAGAAAAAAAATGAAGAAAATGCTAATTTTTGAAATTCAGCAGATGACATTTTAGCAGACTACAAATTTCCCAGCATGCAAAGGGTTAGGTAATCAAGCAGTTCATAAATCATGGGCATTTGTAGAACAGTTGAAACTGTGTTTCCTTGGTGATGTGGTTGACATTTTGAAGTGTTGTCCTGGCGCTGCAGCCTCAGGTCTTTTATCAGTTAAAAAATTACGGTCTTCACCACAGTTTTCACTGTTCTACAATAAAAGCCTTTGGCCCTAAATACACACAGTTTTTACACAATTACATAACACATGTTTGTAGTTGTGATAACATCATCTTACGTACAAAATATATCAATGTGTTAAATTTTATTCATAAGATGATACACATACGTAAATAATTTCAATGTTATATCATTATCTGTTGTGTGCATCAGATTATAAAAGTCATATTATAAGTTAAAACAAAAATGACATATTCTCAAATTATATGCAACATGTCTTTTCATAGAATTGAGTTATAAGCTGATCAAGAAACTTATTATCCTGACAGTAGTAGTGCTTTCCTTTTTGGTTTCGCCCTCTTATCGAATGTTCAATTGAGTGTAAATAAAGTGAATGTTGCCAGAATAATCTTATTGGAAATAATTTAGTAGCGATTGAAGCCAGGAAGTTTGCACACGCTGTAACACATTGCCATATTTGCCATCAGAATGTTACAAAATGACATAAAGGATATTTCTTGGTTGTGTTAGGTTTTCAATTTTAGTTCATTAATAATCAGAGAAATGCATACTTTCTTACTATTAATATGTGATAATGGGAAATTCATTTATGTCTGTGTTCATGAAAGTTACAAAAAATGAAACATGCTTCGAGGATGGTTTCACACGTGGTCCAATTTTGTTCTCTGCATATTTACCTAGTTGTTCCATTTTGGTCTCTGCATATTACCCTAGTTGTTCCATTTTGATCTCTGCATAAAACCCTAGTTGTCCCATTTTGTTCTCTGCATATTACCCTAGTTGTCCCATTTTGTTCTCTGCATATTACTCTAGTAGTCCCATTTTGTTCTCTGCATATTACCCTAGTTGTCCCATTTTGTTCTCTGCATATTACCCTAGTTGTCCCATTTTGGTCTCTGCATATTACCCTAGTTGTTCCATTTTGTTCTCTGCATATTACCCTAGTAACTGTTGTCCCATTTTGTTCTCTGCATATTACCCTAGTTGTTCCTTTTTGTTCTCTGCATATTACCCTAGTTGTTCCGTTTTGTTCTCTGCATATTAACCTAGTTGTTCCATTTTGTTCTCTGCATATTACTCTAGTTGTCCCATTTTGGTCTCTGCATATTACCCTAGTTGTCCCATTTTATTCTCTGCATATATCCTTAGTTGTCCCATTTTGTTCTCTGCATATTACCCAAGTTGTTCCATTTTGTTCTCTGCATATTAACCTAGTTGTTCCGTTTTGTTCTCTGCATATTAACCTAGCTGTTCCGTTTTGTTCTCTGCATATTACCCTAGTTGTCCCATTTTGGTCTCTGCATATTACCCTAGTTGTCCCATTTTGTTCTCTGCATATTACCCTAGTTGTCCCATTTTGTTTTCTGCATATTAACCTAGTTGTCCCATTTTGGTCTCTGCATATTACCCTAGTTGTCCCATTTTATTCTCTGCATATTACCCTAGTTGTCCCATTTTATTCTCTGCATATTACCTAGTTGTTCCATTTTGATCTCTGCATATTACCCTAGTTGTCCCATTTTGTTCTCTGCATATTACCCAAGTTGTTCCATTTTGATCTCTGCATATTATCCTAGTTGTTCCATTTTGTTCTCTGCATATTACCCTAGTTGTTCCATTTTGTTCTCTGCATATTACCCTAGTTGTTCCATTTTGTTCTCTGCATATTACCCTAGTTGTTCCATTTTGTTCTCTGCATATTACCCTAGTTGTTCCATTTTGGTCTCTGCATATTACCCTAGTTGTTCCATTTTGGTCTCTGCATATTACCCTAGTTGTTCCATTTTGGTCTCTGCATATTACCCTAGTTGTTCCATTTTGGTCTCTGCATATTACCCTAGTTGTTCCATTTTGGTCTCTGCATATTACCCTAGTTGTTCCATTTTGGTCTCTGCATATTACCCTAGTTGTTCCATTTTGGTCTCTGCATATTACCCTAGTTGTTCCATTTTGGTCTCTGCATATTACCCTAGTTGTTCCATTTTGGTCTCTGCATATTACCCTAGTTGTTCCATTTTGGTCTCTGCATATTACCCTAGTTGTTCCATTTTGGTCTCTGCATATTACCCTAGTTGTTCCATTTTGGTCTCTGCATATTACCCTAGTTGTTCCATTTTGGTCTCTGCATATTACCCTAGTTGTTCCATTTTGGTCTCTGCATATTACCCTAGTTGTTCCATTTTGGTCTCTGCATATTACCCTAGTTGTTCCATTTTGGTCTCTGCATATTACCCTAGTTGTTCCATTTTGGTCTCTGCATATTACCCTAGTTGTTCCATTTTGGTCTCTGCATATTACCCTAGTTGTTCCATTTTGGTCTCTGCATATTACCCTAGTTGTTCCATTTTGGTCTCTGCATATTACCCTAGTTGTTCCATTTTGGTCTCTGCATATTACCCTAGTTGTTCCATTTTGGTCTCTGCATATTACCCTAGTTGTTCCATTTTGGTCTCTGCATATTACCCTAGTTGTTCCATTTTGGTCTCTGCATATTACCCTAGTTGTTCCATTTTGGTCTCTGCATATTACCCTAGTTGTTCCATTTTGGTCTCTGCATATTACCCTAGTTGTTCCATTTTGGTCTCTGCATATTACCCTAGTTGTTCCATTTTGGTCTCTGCATATTACCCTAGTTGTTCCATTTTGGTCTCTGCATATTACCCTAGTTGTTCCATTTTGGTCTCTGCATATTACCCTAGTTGTTCCATTTTGGTCTCTGCATATTACCCTAGTTGTTCCATTTTGGTCTCTGCATATTACCCTAGTTGTTCCATTTTGGTCTCTGCATATTACCCTAGTTGTTCCATTTTGGTCTCTGCATATTACCCTAGTTGTTCCATTTTGGTCTCTGCATATTACCCTAGTTGTTCCATTTTGGTCTCTGCATATTACCCTAGTTGTTCCATTTTGGTCTCTGCATATTACCCTAGTTGTTCCATTTTGGTCTCTGCATATTACCCTAGTTGTTCCATTTTGGTCTCTGCATATTACCCTAGTTGTTCCATTTTGGTCTCTGCATATTACCCTAGTTGTTCCATTTTGGTCTCTGCATATTACCCTAGTTGTTCCATTTTGGTCTCTGCATATTACCCTAGTTGTTCCATTTTGGTCTCTGCATATTACCCTAGTTGTTCCATTTTGGTCTCTGCATATTACCCTAGTTGTTCCATTTTGGTCTCTGCATATTACCCTAGTTGTTCCATTTTGGTCTCTGCATATTACCCTAGTTGTTCCATTTTGGTCTCTGCATATTACCCTAGTTGTTCCATTTTGGTCTCTGCATATTACCCTAGTTGTTCCATTTTGGTCTCTGCATATTACCCTAGTTGTTCCATTTTGGTCTCTGCATATTACCCTAGTTGTTCCATTTTGGTCTCTGCATATTACCCTAGTTGTTCCATTTTGGTCTCTGCATATTACCCTAGTTGTTCCATTTTGGTCTCTGCATATTACCCTAGTTGTTCCATTTTGGTCTCTGCATATTACCCTAGTTGTTCCATTTTGGTCTCTGCATATTACCCTAGTTGTTCCATTTTGGTCTCTGCATATTACCCTAGTTGTTCCATTTTGGTCTCTGCATATTACCCTAGTTGTTCCATTTTGGTCTCTGCATATTACCCTAGTTGTTCCATTTTGGTCTCTGCATATTACCCTAGTTGTTCCATTTTGGTCTCTGCATATTACCCTAGTTGTTCCATTTTGGTCTCTGCATATTACCCTAGTTGTTCCATTTTGGTCTCTGCATATTACCCTAGTTGTTCCATTTTGGTCTCTGCATATTACCCTAGTTGTTCCATTTTGGTCTCTGCATATTACCCTAGTTGTTCCATTTTGGTCTCTGCATATTACCCTAGTTGTTCCATTTTGGTCTCTGCATATTACCCTAGTTGTTCCATTTTGGTCTCTGCATATTACCCTAGTTGTTCCATTTTGGTCTCTGCATATTACCCTAGTTGTTCCATTTTGGTCTCTGCATATTACCCTAGTTGTTCCATTTTGGTCTCTGCATATTACCCTAGTTGTTCCATTTTGGTCTCTGCATATTACCCTAGTTGTTCCATTTTGGTCTCTGCATATTACCCTAGTTGTTCCATTTTGGTCTCTGCATATTACCCTAGTTGTTCCATTTTGGTCTCTGCATATTACCCTAGTTGTTCCATTTTGGTCTCTGCATATTACCCTAGTTGTTCCATTTTGGTCTCTGCATATTACCCTAGTTGTTCCATTTTGGTCTCTGCATATTACCCTAGTTGTTCCATTTTGGTCTCTGCATATTACCCTAGTTGTTCCATTTTGGTCTCTGCATATTACCCTAGTTGTTCCATTTTGGTCTCTGCATATTACCCTAGTTGTTCCATTTTGGTCTCTGCATATTACCCTAGTTGTTCCATTTTGGTCTCTGCATATTACCCTAGTTGTTCCATTTTGGTCTCTGCATATTACCCTAGTTGTTCCATTTTGGTCTCTGCATATTACCCTAGTTGTTCCATTTTGGTCTCTGCATATTACCCTAGTTGTTCCATTTTGGTCTCTGCATATTACCCTAGTTGTTCCATTTTGGTCTCTGCATATTACCCTAGTTGTTCCATTTTGGTCTCTGCATATTACCCTAGTTGTTCCATTTTGGTCTCTGCATATTACCCTAGTTGTTCCATTTTGGTCTCTGCATATTACCCTAGTTGTTCCATTTTGGTCTCTGCATATTACCCTAGTTGTTCCATTTTGGTCTCTGCATATTACCCTAGTTGTTCCATTTTGGTCTCTGCATATTACCCTAGTTGTTCCATTTTGGTCTCTGCATATTACCCTAGTTGTTCCATTTTGGTCTCTGCATATTACCCTAGTTGTTCCATTTTGGTCTCTGCATATTACCCTAGTTGTTCCATTTTGGTCTCTGCATATTACCCTAGTTGTTCCATTTTGGTCTCTGCATATTACCCTAGTTGTTCCATTTTGGTCTCTGCATATTACCCTAGTTGTTCCATTTTGGTCTCTGCATATTACCCTAGTTGTTCCATTTTGGTCTCTGCATATTACCCTAGTTGTTCCATTTTGGTCTCTGCATATTACCCTAGTTGTTCCATTTTGGTCTCTGCATATTACCCTAGTTGTTCCATTTTGGTCTCTGCATATTACCCTAGTTGTTCCATTTTGGTCTCTGCATATTACCCTAGTTGTTCCATTTTGGTCTCTGCATATTACCCTAGTTGTTCCATTTTGGTCTCTGCATATTACCCTAGTTGTTCCATTTTGGTCTCTGCATATTACCCTAGTTGTTCCATTTTGGTCTCTGCATATTACCCTAGTTGTTCCATTTTGGTCTCTGCATATTACCCTAGTTGTTCCATTTTGGTCTCTGCATATTACCCTAGTTGTTCCATTTTGGTCTCTGCATATTACCCTAGTTGTTCCATTTTGGTCTCTGCATATTACCCTAGTTGTTCCATTTTGGTCTCTGCATATTACCCTAGTTGTTCCATTTTGGTCTCTGCATATTACCCTAGTTGTTCCATTTTGGTCTCTGCATATTACCCTAGTTGTTCCATTTTGGTCTCTGCATATTACCCTAGTTGTTCCATTTTGGTCTCTGCATATTACCCTAGTTGTTCCATTTTGGTCTCTGCATATTACCCTAGTTGTTCCATTTTGGTCTCTGCATATTACCCTAGTTGTTCCATTTTGGTCTCTGCATATTACCCTAGTTGTTCCATTTTGGTCTCTGCATATTACCCTAGTTGTTCCATTTTGGTCTCTGCATATTACCCTAGTTGTTCCATTTTGGTCTCTGCATATTACCCTAGTTGTTCCATTTTGGTCTCTGCATATTACCCTAGTTGTTCCATTTTGGTCTCTGCATATTACCCTAGTTGTTCCATTTTGGTCTCTGCATATTACCCTAGTTGTTCCATTTTGGTCTCTGCATATTACCCTAGTTGTTCCATTTTGGTCTCTGCATATTACCCTAGTTGTTCCATTTTGGTCTCTGCATATTACCCTAGTTGTTCCATTTTGGTCTCTGCATATTACCCTAGTTGTTCCATTTTGGTCTCTGCATATTACCCTAGTTGTTCCATTTTGGTCTCTGCATATTACCCTAGTTGTTCCATTTTGGTCTCTGCATATTACCCTAGTTGTTCCATTTTGGTCTCTGCATATTACCCTAGTTGTTCCATTTTGGTCTCTGCATATTACCCTAGTTGTTCCATTTTGGTCTCTGCATATTACCCTAGTTGTTCCATTTTGGTCTCTGCATATTACCCTAGTTGTTCCATTTTGGTCTCTGCATATTACCCTAGTTGTTCCATTTTGGTCTCTGCATATTACCCTAGTTGTTCCATTTTGGTCTCTGCATATTACCCTAGTTGTTCCATTTTGGTCTCTGCATATTACCCTAGTTGTTCCATTTTGGTCTCTGCATATTACCCTAGTTGTTCCATTTTGGTCNGATTGAAACCATACAAGTCACATCATTTAAATTTATGTTAACCCATTTATGCCTAGCGTCTAGAAAAAAGGCCTTGGCAAACAGCGTAGACCCAGATGAGACGCCGCATGATGCGGCGTCTCATCAGGGTCTGCGCTGTTTGCTTAAAGGAATTTCTGTAAGAAATATTCTAAATATAGAAATAAATATACTAGACATCCCTAATTTTGGAAATAAATTGATCCAATTTAGAAGGATGGGAGAGTCCACTAGGCATAAATGGGTTAAGAATCTAGATGGCTGGCTAATTGATGTTCTGTGAAAAGACACAGCCAAGCTGGTTGTCTTATTTTATTATACACTGAAGAACTTGGAACTGTAACACTGTATTCACACAGGCTTATCTTTTAAATATGAATCCAATCAAGACTGTGAGAGAGGTTCAGTATGGGTGACAATTGGTGATTAATGAGCGAGTTAAATTACTAACAGTGCATGCTTTTTATGTGAGAAGTTTTCAGAGTCATCCATATAATTTTAAATTATTCCTGAACATTTGATCAGTTGTTTGTGAAACCTTTTTAGAGGTGTAGGGCATTTTCAATTTTCCATATAATATAATAGTCTTTATAGATTTGTCTAGATTTGGTCGCTGACCATCCATTACATGATGGAAATAAAATCAACTTAACCCATTTATGCCTTGCGTCTAGAAAAAAGGCCATGGCAAACAGCGTAGACCCAGATGAGACGCCGCCGCATGATGCGGGGTCTCATCAGGGTCTGTGCTGTTTGCTTAAAGGAATTTTTGTAAGAAATATTCTAAAATTAGAAATAAATATACTACATATCCCTAATTTTGGAAATAAATTGATCCAATTAAG
>VMBQ01017721.1:0-10060 GCA_007657795.1 Dreissena rostriformis | reverse complement strand
GTAATGTCTCTCTGTATTTCAGAAAATTGATACAAATAAACGGTCAACGCCCTTCGGGCTTTTGCCCGTATTATGAATATCGGTAATACGCAAGTTGATGAACATGTCTAAATCCAGGTGCAGACACTTAACATCAGTAAACCTAAATGTGCTGCCTGTGATGTATGTTTAAGCAAAGAGCCCTGGTTCTCAAAAAAATGCTTACCAGGTCAGGTGAGGTGATGCATCAAAGGCGCCGGAAGGTACGAGCGAGACTCTCGCCATGTGAGACATGCCCTTGTGCTGCATGCTTCACGTTCATACAAAACTCGCAGCTGTCAAAGAACATCTACTTGCTGTGGTAAATACATCAGCAGCACGATGACAACAACCAGGGCGATGTATACATTTTGTTACACGTGATGTCATGTTATAGTAAAAAAAAAAATGTAATAGTAGAAGTAGCAGTGATACAAGTTCTCGAAATGGTTAAATGGTTGATTTGTAAGATGCCAGAGCGAGTTTACTAGTTCTTAATAATGAATCGATCCTTCTTGTTACTTTTCATTAACGTTCGCAAGTTTGTACATTTCGTCGATTCATTTAAAGAAATGATGTATGCACTGTCGCAATTGAAACATAACAGGCATACCTACAGAGAATTACATCCTATTTGGCTATGCAATCGTATAGTTTTACATATATTCTATTTTGTGGATATTCGTAGTAACGCCACACACACACACACACGTGAACATGAACAGAAATATAGAAATTATCAACCGTGGTCTTACGTAGAAAAAATGCGACGGAGCAAGAGGGTCTTAAGAATAAATTAGATTTCTCCACCTCTTTCATTATAACTATTTAAAAATCGTCACTACACTTATGCACGACATAGTCTGTAGTTCTTTGAGCGACGGAGCGCCATCTCAGGCGTTTAGCGTGCGTTGCCAGGATTGCCCCGTAGCGGATCAAATAACACGAGCATGCGTTTTGCCGCTTATATTTATTGGCGGAACGCGCATTTGACAGATTGAGTTTTGCTTACTATGATGTTGAAAGGTTTAAGAAATTACATAGTGCAGCCAACTTTTCGTTTAAAGCGAAGGAAACAGTTTCCACGAAGTTCGTTATTTTCTTCGCAAGAATGACTCCACCTGGAACGTTTTGGATAGCGGCACAGGTAAAATATCGGAACACGTAAACGTGACCTTTGTTTAAACTGTAATCTTGAAGTACTTTGGACATTCAGTAATTCAAGTTGACAATGCATTTATTCACATACTGCAATAAGAGTATATAACCCAAAGGTTTTAGAAAAACAATGATTTAACACATACAAATTGACATCAAATGTATACACATATATTTATGGAATCACTTTTATTCACATAATGCGCATTAAATTTGTTCTTGTCGCTGTATATAACCAAACAGAGAACGTAAATCATAAAGGTAGTAAATTTGTTCTGCACTTCTTATAGCATTTATTTGGCTATTTGTTGTTATTTGCCTAATTATTTAGTTAAGTAATCGTAATTTTGATTGGTATAAACTATTTATAATTACGCATGCCTTGAAAACGTATTGGTATTAAAGCTTGATTGACGTAACCAAACGTTATCTCGTATGTACCAGTGTTGTTCAGCCTATGGAAGATCGTTTAATTGGTGAAAAAAAAACTTAATTAGAGTTTTAATATGCCGAGAACAGTTAGGGAGGGCTTTGAGGTTGAATGTTCATATAATTAAACTGGCAGCCTCTTTGAAGTGATATCTGGAATATCTGCTAGAAATTTAGCGCATACGTAACATTACTGGCACAGCAGAGAGTCGTACTTCCTGTGTCTTGTGATGTGCCGGTATCATCATCTTCTTCATCATCTTTATCTTCATCATCATAAGTACATGAAATTTAGATTAAATATGTTCTCAGAGGTACCCTAGATCAATCGTATGTTAAAGTTGCTACACGGATGGTGCAAAAAATCATAATTGTTTTATATCGATAAGAAACGTGAAAGCTCTAAAACTCATAGATTCAGAAAAGTGCGAGATAGACATATTTTCTGACAGACAAGATATCATGTGCACTGTTCAGGTTGTTTGCACGTCTGGTAGCACATATCGTAATTCTGTCACTGCGGGGCGCTCCTGGTATCTGCTTTCTACACCGAATCTATCCGAACGTGCTTCCGACTCCACGCTGCTCGGTCGTAAATTACACATGCGCCGTTAAGAGTGGCAACGCCTTTTGATTCTAGAGGAAATTTGAATCAGCATGTGTATCAATTTGAACAAAAAATATATCAATGAACATAATATTTTTCTCTTACAAAAACAAGATGAAACATGTGATATTATTCATGTAATACAATTAATGCAGAATAAAACAACAACAACAACAACTTCTGAAAATTGCAATCAAAAATATATTTAATGTTTCTTTTGAAAAAATGCGTCTGAATGCAGACCCTGGTAAAAAAACATGTCAACTTTTGCACCATAATGTTGCAGACAGACATAAAATATGGAAAATAACCACGTCTGCGATGGGTAAATTGTTTTTATATCGTAATAGAAAAAAAGAACTCTTCAGAAATAAGCACCGCTTTGAAACGGATGGATACACAATTATTAACTGGAATGTAACCAACAGGTTCGACGGGTTTCCGTTGGTTGCATGATGGTCTCAGATCTATTTTGGTCGCAGATGATCTTCGAAACTGCATTATGCTATTTAATTCTATATATTAGTAGATAAAATATTATATTTAAAGTTTTCGTAATATAATAAACATGCGGAAGAAGTTGCGCATCGTTTTTAAACATATTTTACCTGGAATGTAAACGGTAAGTGTATAGGTTACCCTGGTATTAACAGTTATAGATAATTATCAACATGAGTTTGAACTTATTTTTAACATCTGCGGCACGTCTGTGAACTCGAGTAGTATTTAGATTAAAGCATCTACGCATACTCTAAGAAACAGCTTTGCGATCATAATATTGAGACATGTATCGAATGGGCTAACGTAATTGTATAAATGATATTAATAATACAATATCAATACAAATATTTCTTGATCCTACAGGGGGCGGAGCAATTCAAACCTAGTAGTAAAGTAGATAAATGGTTAAAGGGTAGAAGGAAGAATACAGTAGTTCAGTTTGTGTATTGATAGTTAAAACACAGGGCATTTGGTAAAAAGGTCTATGCATGTACATGTCTTTGTAACGTTTATAGATATATTACGAATTTAATACAAACTTTGAAACAGGATTTTTTTCAAACAGATTTTCATAAAAACTTATATCAAACAGTAGAAAATTAACAACATTAACATAAACGGTTTTCTGCAACAAATTGTATGCTGTTTTGACTAGATTGAAAAGTATTTTATCAATTAAACATGTTTTTGGTTATAATTCCTCGATCAGTCTGATTTTTACCCAGTACCGTCTCAAGGTTCACGAGCATACTTACCGCTATTAATTATTGGCGGCATGCACATATGGCAGATGGATTACTGATAACTATGTTGTCGTTCAGTTCAAAATCTTATATTTTGGAACCAACGTTTCGTAAAAAAGCAAAGGAAACAGTTTCTCTATAGTTTGCTATTTGTGTCGAGCCCGCTTCAAGTAACAGTCACAACTGTCGAGTGTATGTGCGTGCGTGCATGGTTGCGTTTGTGCTCATGTACGTTCGAGCTTGTCCGGACTGTTACCTTGACATTCATCGCGCATTCCTAAAATTTCTTACCGCAAATTTGCACCACCACTAGCTTCCAATATCCGTCTCTGTACCCGTCTCAAATGTCAAGGTCAAACCTAGCGGTTGAAGGTAATATTTAGCCATAAAAACATAATCTTTTCATCTATCGTGAAATTTAAAGCGACTTAACACACACATGATCGCTCTTATGGAAGGCTTGTCGTGCGTAATACCCGTATCTCTACCTCAATGGTAAAGGTCCCACGTAGAAGTCAAATACCAATTTGGCCATACAACAGCTTGTCCGAACTGTTACTTTCATCATGCAATTTTAAAATAAATTACCGTACATGTTAATAATAAGAAGATAATATGTCGTGTGCAGAATCCATCTCCTTTACTCAAAAGTCAAGGTCAAACAAGTTGCCGATAGGCATCTAGCATTAACAAGAAATGAGTTCACACACAGCAATATTTAAAGTGGGACACGTAAACGTATCATGACCTCTTCATAAAGGGTAGTTTTGCAGTCCATTACGGAAAAAATGCAGAAGTTCAACTTTACATAATATTAGGCCCTTACAAAACATACAGTATAGATCATCAAAGTTGTTTCAGACAACATTGCAGATGATACCTTATAGACACATATAACACAATGTGTGTAGCATAGTGATGCTTTGCCTAGAAACGACTACATCAATTCAGATATTGATATCTAGAAAGTTTTTCGTGGCGTTGACTAACAATTTGCTACTTTCTTACATTATGTAAGTTCATTTTAATTAATTGAATGCATTTATATTTAACAAGACAATATTATGAGACAAAGTACATATTATGAATATCGGTAAAACGCAAGTTGATGAACATGTCTAAACCCAGGTACAAACACTAAACATCAGTAAACCAAAATGTGCTGCCTGTGATGTATGTTAAGGCAAAGAGCCATGGTTCTTAAANATTTCTTGATCCTACAGGGGGCGGAGCAATTCAAACCTAGTAGTAAAGTAGATAAATGGTTAAAGGGTAGAAGGAAGAATACAGTAGTTCAGTTTGTGTATTGATAGTTAAAACACAGGGCATTTGGTAAAAAGGTCTATGCATGTACATGTCTTTGTAACGTTTATAGATATATTACGAATTTAATACAAACTTTGAAACAGGATTTTTTTCAAACAGATTTTCATAAAAACTTATATCAAACAGTAGAAAATTAACAACATTAACATAAACGGTTTTCTGCAACAAATTGTATGCTGTTTTGACTAGATTGAAAAGTATTTTATCAATTAAACATGTTTTTGGTTATAATTCCTCGATCAGTCTGATTTTTACCCAGTACCGTCTCAAGGTTCACGAGCATACTTACCGCTATTAATTATTGGCGGCATGCACATATGGCAGATGGATTACTGATAACTATGTTGTCGTTCAGTTCAAAATCTTATATTTTGGAACCAACGTTTCGTAAAAAAGCAAAGGAAACAGTTTCTCTATAGTTTGCTATTTGTGTCGAGCCCGCTTCAAGTAACAGTCACAACTGTCGAGTGTATGTGCGTGCGTGCATGGTTGCGTTTGTGCTCATGTACGTTCGAGCTTGTCCGGACTGTTACCTTGACATTCATCGCGCATTCCTAAAATTTCTTACCGCAAATTTGCACCACCACTAGCTTCCAATATCCGTCTCTGTACCCGTCTCAAATGTCAAGGTCAAACCTAGCGGTTGAAGGTAATATTTAGCCATAAAAACATAATCTTTTCATCTATCGTGAAATTTAAAGCGACTTAACACACACATGATCGCTCTTATGGAAGGCTTGTCGTGCGTAATACCCGTATCTCTACCTCAATGGTAAAGGTCCCACGTAGAAGTCAAATACCAATTTGGCCATACAACAGCTTGTCCGAACTGTTACTTTCATCATGCAATTTTAAAATAAATTACCGTACATGTTAATAATAAGAAGATAATATGTCGTGTGCAGAATCCATCTCCTTTACTCAAAAGTCAAGGTCAAACAAGTTGCCGATAGGCATCTAGCATTAACAAGAAATGAGTTCACACACAGCAATATTTAAAGTGGGACACGTAAACGTATCATGACCTCTTCATAAAGGGTAGTTTTGCAGTCCATTACGGAAAAAATGCAGAAGTTCAACTTTACATAATATTAGGCCCTTACAAAACATACAGTATAGATCATCAAAGTTGTTTCAGACAACATTGCAGATGATACCTTATAGACACATATAACACAATGTGTGTAGCATAGTGATGCTTTGCCTAGAAACGACTACATCAATTCAGATATTGATATCTAGAAAGTTTTTCGTGGCGTTGACTAACAATTTGCTACTTTCTTACATTATGTAAGTTCATTTTAATTAATTGAATGCATTTATATTTAACAAGACAATATTATGAGACAAAGTACATATTATGAATATCGGTAAAACGCAAGTTGATGAACATGTCTAAACCCAGGTACAAACACTAAACATCAGTAAACCAAAATGTGCTGCCTGTGATGTATGTTAAGGCAAAGAGCCATGGTTCTTAAAAATTGTATATCAAGTGAAGTGAGGTGAAGCGTCAAAGGCGCCGGAAGGCACGAGCCAGTCTCTCGCCATGTGAGTCATGCCCGTGTGCTGCATGCTTCACGTTCATATAAAACTCGCAGCTGTTAATGAACATCTACTTGCTGTGGTAAATACATCAGCAGCACGATGACAACAACCAGCGCGATTTAATCATTTTGGTACACGTGATGTCATGTTATAGTATAAAAAGATATGTAATAGTAGAAGTATCATTGATACATGTTCTCGAAATGGTTAAATGGTTGATTGGTAAGATGCCAGAGCGATTTTACTAGTACATACTAATGAATCGATCCTTCTTTGAGCGACGGAGCGCGATCCGGAGGCATTTAGTGTTCGTTAACATAATTGTACCGCCTCAAATTACACGAGCATGCGTTTTACCGCTAAAATTTATTGGCGTAACGCGAATTTGACAGATGGAGTTATGATAACTATGATGTTGTTAGGTTTGAAATATTACTTAGTACAGCAAACGTTTCGTTAATCTATTTTACTCAAAGCATGCTCTCGTAATTTGTTTTTGTCGCTTTATATAACTAAACAGATCGTAAAATAATAATTCAAGTAAATTTGTCCTGCACTTTGTATAGCATTTATTTGAATATATGTTGTTATTTACCTAATTCTGTAATTTAGTAACTGTATCTTTGATTGGTTTTAACTATTTATAATGACGCATGCCTTTGAAACACATTCGTGTGGAAGCTTGATTGACCTAACCACACGTTATCTCGTATGTGCCAGTTTTGTCAGACCATGGAAAATCGTTTAATTGGTGAACGAAAAACTTAATTAGATTTTTAATATGCCGAGAACAGATAGGGCTAAGAGGTTGAATGTTCATATAATTAAACTTGAAGCCTCTTTGAAGTGATTCCTGGAATATCTGCTAGAAAGTTATCGCACACATAACTGGCACACCAGAGAGTCGCACTTCCTGTGTTCTGTCGTGTGATGTGCAGGTATTATCATATTCAACATCTTCATCATCTTCACCTTCATCATCATCAGTACATGAAATGTAGATTACAAGTGCTCAGAGGTACTCAAGACGTAATCGCATGTTTACCTTATTACACGAACGGGGAAAAAAACTTAATTGTTTTTATATCGATCAGAAACATCCGTGCTCTTATACTCATAGATTCGGAAAAGTGCGAGATAGACATATTTTCAGTCAGACAAGATAACGTCTGCACAGTTCAGGTTGTCAACACGTCGGGTAGCACCTCTCGTAAATATGTCTCTGCTGGCCGCTCCTGGTATCCGCTTTCTACACCGAATCTATCCGAACGTGCTACTGACTCCACGCTGCTCGGGCGTAAATTACATGTGCGTCGTTGTGCGTGGAAACGCCCTTTGATTTAAGATGAAGTTTTTATCAGCATGTGTATCGAATATATGTTTACATTTGAATAAGGAAACAAATCACTGATCATAATATATTTCATTTACACCTTCAAGTTGAAACGTGTGATTTTATTCATGTCATATAAATTATGCAGAATAAAACAACAGCAATAACAACTTCCAAAAATTACAATTACACATATATTTTATGTTTATTTTTAGGAAATGCGTCTCGAATGAATGTAGACCCTGGTAGAAAACAGGGTTTAATCAGTGAAAGTTTGACAAAAATACCTCACAGTAAACGCATCCCTAACGTTTTCCTATGAACTTAGGCACCAAAATGTTGCAGATACATATAGAATATGAAAACAAACGTTATGTCATGTTATAGTAAAAAAAAATGTAATAGTAGAAGTATCCTTGATACATGTTCTCGAAATGGTTAAATGGTTGATCACCGATTGCTGAAGTGCTTTTATGCCATAATAGTAAAAGAACTCTTCAGAAATAAACGACGCTTTGAAACGGGGGATACACCGTCAATTTACTGGAATGTAACCAACTGGTTCGACTGGTTGCCGTTGGTTGCGAGATGGTCTTTAGATCTATTTTGGTCGCAGATGATTTTTGAAACAGCATTATGCTATTTAACTTTTTACACTTAGTAGATACTTTATTATATTTCAAGTTTTCGTAATATAATTAACATGAGGACGTAATTGCGCTTCGTTCTTCAACATATTATACCTGGAATGTAAACGATAAGTGTATTGGTTACCCTGGTATTTACAGTTATAGATAATTATCAACATGAGTTTGAACTTATTGTTAACACCTGTGAACTCGAGTAGTATTTAGATTTAAACATCTACGAATCCTCTAAGAAACAGCTTCGCGATCATAATATTGAGAAATGTATCGAATGAGCTTCCTCACTTATTCCTTGAACCGACGGTGAGCAATTCAAACAAAAATAAACACAAAATACAACTAATACAACGAAACAAAATACAAAAATATAACATAATAACCAGTAACATTTTGTTTACAATATTGACTATTGTAAAGAGACAAAGAATGTATATATTTGAAAGAACTGTAACGAATGTAATATTTCTATCGATGCACGTGATTAGAAATGTAACCTTTTTAAATATATCGCCCGGGAAAAGGGATGATTACTGTTAGTCAAGTGTGGAATTGTATAAATTAGATCTACTGGACCTATAACACAGTATAGCTATCGTATATATCCTTATAGAAATGTTAAACGGATACAAGAGGTCAGCACTCATCATTCCAAATCAATAGATTGTGTGCGTGTCATTTTATATTAGCAAAAGCGTCTACACTCAGAGGCTGTGTTCTTATATTTAACAAGTAAGTTCATTTTTCTTTATGTGCACAAAAATATATTTTACATCATTTAATAATTGCAGTTCCATGTTGTTCCCTATCCCCATATACTTACGAAAAATCAAGTTATATTACTTAATATTGACACACAAACATTGCAAAAACTGGGTTTTGCATAAGCCAGCATTTCAGAACAAGCGTTGTGCACTTTTTAAAACTTAATACATTCGCAGTATACTACGGTCAGTTCGAGGTGAGCCTATCTAGCCAGAAAGCCAGAATAAGCACGCGGAATGTGTGGAATAGAAAACTGTGTCTTAATGAAATACTAACATGTCATATATTTCAATCTTTAATAACCGTATTATATTAGATACACGATATGCCATTTTAGGACAAAGAATCATATGATGTAGTGTCATTCATATATACGGATAAAAGTGTGCAGTTAAAATATACATGTACATGTTTGTAATGACTGTATCATGCATGTCTTATATTTTGCAAGTACCAGCATAACTTACATTTCATACGATGGATAAGGTAAAACAACTGAAAAAAATAACCTTTGTTTTCAGTTAAATTATTAAGAGAAGTAAATGTTCAACCTTTATTTTCAAAATCAGGATAAACGCCAAATATCAATTTTTAAATAGCTTATTGTAAAAACTTGTTGCAAACGGTAGACAATTAACTGCATACATTTTGTAAACAGAAATGTTTTTCGGCAACAAATTGTAAGCTGGTTTGCCAAGATTGAAATAATTTAATCAATTTAACAGGTTTTTGGTTAATTGTCCTCTTCGGGTATTAGTCCTCGACCAGGCTGCTTATGCAATGCATAGATAGACTGAGCGCCCATCTGGGGGTCATTAAACCTGCCTTCACTGCATTCCCGTCTCAAATTAACCGAGCATGCTGTTTATCGCTAATATTTATTGGCGGCATGCGAATTTGACAGATGGAGTTATGATAACTATGATGTTGTTCAGTTTGAAATATTACACGGTGGAGCCAACGTTTCGTAAAAAATACTAAAAAACGG
>VMBQ01017704.1:0-10284 GCA_007657795.1 Dreissena rostriformis | reverse complement strand
GAATTTCGCAGTTGTTTTCTTTCGCCGCTATAAATAAATGCGTTTAACGAGTTTTACTGTCTCAAAGGTCATCAAGTGCAAGTGTATTTAAAAAAAAGAATATGATGCTGAAAACTTTGCGCTCTACTTAGACAGTTTGTACCGTTTAAGCAGGCGAAATTAACGATATGGAAACAATGTGTTTAGTTTTAGTGCAGTGAGTGCACATAATGCTGGAAGTTTAGAACTTACCAACACCATAATAACCAGTAATAAACCGTTTCCGTTGCGTACACTATGTTTTTGTCAAACCGGTCATTTGTGGCCTAGTTATACAAGTAGTTTTGTCTTCGAAATAGAGAATATTTGTTGGTTTCAATAGATAATCCGTTTTAATTCTTAACTTAAAATAGTGTTAGAATAATGCATGTGAATTTACGAGTAACTATTAAAACGTATATATCCAGTTTAATTAATCATGTCGTTCTGTTTAGATAGAATAACACAGCACAAAAACCCTCATACCAAATGATTGCTAACATAATATACGTTTCTGGACATAAATGAATCACATTTAGAGCTGAATTACATAAATNCATGTCGTTCTGTTTAGATAGAATGACACAGCACAAAAACCCGCATACCAAATGATTGCTAACATTATCTACGTTTCTGGACATAAATGAATCACATTTAGAGTTGAATTACATAAATCCACTGAAATACTTCAGGAGCAGTTTTCATAAACAGCAATGAAACGTCAATATTCAACATCAAAATTACGACTAAATTAAAGTAACCGATAAAAAACTGCTAACATTATATATGTTAGCCGCGTTCTGAGAAAACAGTGCGGTGCGCAAAAGCTAATCAAGGACGAGCCTTCCCACATAAATTTCCACTAAGAAGAGAATGCCTTTAAACGAAAAATACCATAAAAGCGGAAAGTGTCTTCCCTTATAAACCTTGTGGATTGCACAGGCATATATGCATTTAACCTCGTTTTCAGAGAGCGATGCTCAATTATAAAATTATAAGGCAGGTGAATCCTTTTACTTGTTTTATCTTTACATGTTTAAAAGTAGGGAAGCGGACAATTACAACGAGCGAGGCATGGTATAGGGGAAATAACCCTGGGTTAGGGTTAGGGTAAGGGTTAGGGTTAGGGGTCGGGTTAGGGTTAGGGTTGGGTTTAGGCTAACCCAAACACTAACCCGACCCCTAACACTAACCCTAACCCTCTAACCCCCCTTGCGCAATACCATACCAGGCCTCGCTCGTTGTAGTTATCCCTTTCCCGTTTAAGTATGTTTTACAGTATTTGAAAACCCAAACTGTCAAGCACTTTATATAATAAGCGATGAAACATATAGAAACACATGATGACATCAGTGTTTGACAGATAAAATAGAAACTGAATCAGTCTTATGAAAACCCCGAGTTCGTCTGTGTACATGTATAACATTGGCATCGGTTCAAAATGCCTTAATGAAGTCAAGTAAGTGCCGCACGGCATAAAATATTCTACGTATATCGATTGTATTTTAAGGTTCGCTGGGTGCACATTTTTTCGTAAACAAACTGTTATTATTGGTAAAAAGGAAGTTACATATAAAACTGCATCATATATAGTTATGATAGTTGTAACGGCAATAAAGAAGATCTAGGAAATACCGAGAGAACTGGGTTCAACGTCGGTGTATAACGAGCCGTATTGGTTCATCGCGCTAAGAATTTTAAGTCGACTTAAAAGTGCATTTTTTATTAAAATATCTTTGCGATAGGAATTCAATAATTATCAGCGGAAAAAAAGGCACCGCGTTCTGGGAAAACTGGGGTTAATGCATGTGCGTAACGTGTCGTCTCATATTAAACTGGGTGATCAGGGACGACGCTTCCTTCTTTCATGTAATGTTTCGTTTATACGATATCCCTTCTAAACAAAATTCCAGTTAAGGCGAAAAGGGTCGTCCCTGATTAGCATGTGGCGACTGCAAAAGATAATCTGGATAATCAGGAACGACACTTTACCCCTAATTTCCCAGAACGAGGTATAATTGATTAATATCACTGCAGTAATCAGGAAACCAGGTAGTGTTTTTTAAGAATTAAGAAATTTAGAAGAATATGATAATGTTGGTAGAACTTAGGCCATTTAGAATACGTTCAATTTACGGAATCTATTAAATTAATGCAATCTATGTTATTTTGTTGACTTGACACATACTGTATTTGTCTCCACAGTAAAGACATTAAGTGTCAAACTACCGACCTGTTGTTATGTTGACGACAGTTGTTTTGTAAACATATAAGGAATGCATACGTTTTGGTTGTGGTAACTTGAAGCGTTGTTCTTATATTGCATATCCGATGGTTGTCAATGTCAATGTCGTTTGCCTAAATTACAATAACAAATAATCGATTAATGAATGCTCGAGTGTCAAACGGTTACAGCAAACAGTAATAATGAAACGCGCAATCAAGCGCGGGAATGCGTTCCTAAACATTATCTCGTCCGATCAGTGTGTTTTAAATATTTGGTATAACGTATGTATCTGAGTTATATGGCATATGAGTTATTTTTACAGTTACATGCAGTAGATATTAAGCTTATATCGCAGTCTTTTAATATTTTCATATTTAATATCAGTATAATTTTTTGTTCCAGTTTCCTATCTTATTAATTTTATTATGAAACACTATAATTAAGCAATAATAAGTGGTTTGAGTTCAATGTTTAATGTCCGTTTTATAACAGCTTTCTTAATATTTCTAATGCATAAACGTAATTAAAGTTTATAAAAGAATCGTCCTTCTCATTCATAGAACGATTTAAATCATATACGCTCATACGCATTACTGCACTGAATAGCGCATACCCTGAAGAGTTTAAACCAGCTGGCGATAAACTATCCGCTGAAAGCTCATCACATTTTGACATGTGATATACGGGTGAGCACGCGGTATTTGGGACGTACATACACATTAGAGTTAACTTGCTTAAACGAGCGAATAAAATAATGTTTGCATCTTTCTGACAAGCTGATAAGTTAACTAAACGTTGTTAATGACCGTTCGCGAGGTGCCTCGGTGCACTGGCGTACGATGAATCCAGAAGCTCCAAAGGGTCACGTACAACAATAGAGACGCGTTCTAGGTCTTAATGCATGTGGGCAAAGTGTCGTCCTAGATTATCCTGTGCAGTCTGCACATGCGTATCAGGGACGACACTGTCCGCCTAAACTAGACTTTCGCTATGAAGAGACTTTCTTTCAGAAACATTTCATAAAATATGACAATGTCGTCCCAGATAAGCCTAGGCGGACTTCACAGGCTAATTTGCGACGACACTTTATGCAAATGCATTAAGCTCCGTTTTACCAGAGCGCTGTTCAAATGTATTAGTATAATTAAGGAACAATTAAACCATGTTTTGATCCGTAGTCCAGTTTCAACTCACAGTCTCCACACACATGGTTAAACAAATTAGCACGCACTTTGGGCGACATTGGGTTAAACAAATTAGCACGCACTTCGGGAGATTAACACCATGCTAGATACCAGTACAATCAATAAAGGACACGGCCGCGGTTTCATTCTCGATTATAATGCAAACAAAATATATTCAAATAACCTAAAGTGTGTCCCATAATTTGCCTTAACAAGAAAACATATAGAAAGACATTAACACATGTCGTATTCCTTTAAATAAAGAGTCTTATTTGTATCAATTCATTGAATAATCACACATTAATCATATAAACTGTTAACCTACGTTAAATTTATGGATAGAATATAGATTTTGTTTTACCGCTGGATTATAGATCTCAATATAAACATGAAATCCTAATTTTAAACGTTACATGTGCAATTTATAACCAGTGCAATTTTAATAGTGCAAAAACAATAACACTGACGGAGACAACCTACAAAAACAAGATCAAAAACACCAATAAAGTAGCCATCTCGTTACACGGCGATGCTTGCCAACAGCAACTGATCCCCATTTAAATACTTTTTCTCCGGCGTTATTGTTGACCTCCGACCGTATGTTCGATATCAGCAGCGAAACGAGGGCATAAAAAGCTACGAGCACTCGTACGGAAGGATTGTTGAGATACTTCGCTGAATGAATGAACACTGCACAGTGTACTACCACTACTTCTACAAAGCGGTTACACTCCAAGCTCCGCTGTCGACTGGACAAGATAGGTCGATAGTCCGTCTGGACGCGATGAACAGTGTTGAGAGTGTTTGAACAGTTTAAGGCTAAAAGGAGTTTTAAAGAAATTTGCTAATTTGATTGAACAATTATTGCTCATATATTGTAACACACACGAAGGAGCAATTTTTACAACATGATTTATTAAAAAAAAGCTATCCGGTTTACACTATGTATGGATGTGTTTAAAATATTTTATTGTTCATTGATTGCATTATTCAACGGTTAAACTAACTATTAAATATAAAGGCTAAGACATTCAATAGCATGGAGTCAATTAACTCAATGGATATAAAGACAAGGGAAAATAACAATAACACAGGCAATGGAACTGCGTCGCCTAAATATAAGTTGATATATTTCGACCTTCGAGGACGGGGCGAAATACCGAGGCTTCTTTTTACAGCGGCAGGAGTGGATTTTATCGATGAGCGGATTGATGACCAAGAAAAATGGTTCAAAGTATTGAAAGCAAGTAAATACCCTCTGAAACGTTGTGAATTTTAACACAAAATAAAGTTATATATTGAATTATTTCTATTGAATTGATGAAGCTACCTAGCGATGAATCATTATGCTTCTGAAGACATTATTGTAAACTAAAATTAAGTCAGTTTATCAATATCCTAATTTCTTACACCGAACCGTATGTATACGTTGCAGAAAACACTAATATTTCATGCGTAGGCATTTAACAACTATTTTTAAACAATCGAAAAAACTAATATATTACTCAATAGAGATTAACACTCAAATGTGTTATCCCACGAAAGAATGAAATCGAAATGTAAATAAATCAAGTTATGCCAGTGCTTTCTGCAATCATTCTTCAATTATTTAAAACCCGGATAGTAATCATTCATTATGTAATTCATTCGGCAATTTGAACATAAAAGAAAGTTTTAAATCGTCTATATGTGAATAATGTTCATAAATTATCTTAGTTTTTTTCCATACCCGATGATGCCTTGTGTAGTTAGCAAACGTTGATGTAACGCATTACAAACGGTCGTTCAGTTAAAGGGAAATGTTCGCAGATTGGAAAATGATTTTTTAAAGTATGTAACCTTTGCAGGTTTTGATGATAAAGCATAATTTAGTCGCGTTCTGGGAAGCTGTACTTAATAAATTTGCGTAATGAGTCGCCCAAGATTAGCCTGTGCATTTTGTACATACTAATCACGGACGAGAATTTCCGCTTGTATGATACATTTCGTTTGAAAGAGATCTCTTCTTAACTAAAATGCAGTGTTGGCGGAAAGTGTTGACCCAGATTAGCCTTTGCGGACTGCATTAAGCCCGTTTTTTCAAGTACGTGTCTCAATTGCGAACTGCGAAAACTATTATTAGTAAACATTCGTTACTATTAACCACTGCATACTTTTGAGGTGGCGCTGTTATTCTGCGCTGCATCATTAAACTGTAACGAAACGTTAAATAATAACTAAACAAAAAAAATTATGGAAACAAAATTTTATCTCATTTTACACTAATAATTTTACCTATTTTTCATAAATATTACGTTATGTGTATAATACTATTTCATTAATGTATTCGTTATTTCGAATGTTTTTGTTTTAGCATGTTTTTTTAAAGAAGTAATTAAAATTGGTTTTCATTTAAACTAGAAGACCTATCGTAGCAAATAACAGGCACCAGGCCTTTCATATTGAAAGGTCTTACAATCGTCATAATTTGTAAATTATTGACTATAATGAGTAGCACAATACATAAAATATGAATGATTAATATAATTGGAACAGAGCTCTCAATGAACAAGTGTACCCCCAGTCGAGTTTAAAGAACTTAATAACCCTGTTCATACCTAATAGATGTTTTTCTCAATGAAATGAAGTCGCACTTTTTGAGTTCGTTATGTTCACGTAGTGTTTTCATTCAAATAGACGACATCGCCTATTGTGTGATATCTATCAAGGGGTGGAGTTATTGAGAATATAAGTATGGATAAATTACACGGGTTTTGTATATCGCGAATGTTTAATTACCTTTTATACATACGTTTCTGTTTTTGCTGTTGATATATTGAGTACAGTAATCATTTGAGCAAAATTTCAAAAAGATCATTTATTCCTCTTATTAAAAAACGTTATTGGTAAATGGTTCGAGTGATTATATTCACTTAAAAAATAAAATAAAAATAAGACTATGAAACAAGCCATGCGTATAACTTGTCTGTCTTGGTTTATGAACATTTAGTTATAAAAACGGTATCAGAAAATAATTAATGTATCTGCCAATGTTAATAGGTAAAAACCAGCTTTAATATATCTGCATGTAGTATTTCAAACACAGTATGTACCAAATTCACTACGACCACGCACTAGACGACCCGGCTCAATTATCTCCGCCCTTTAAAAGCAAATTAATTTCTTAGTTTTTTTCCATACCCGATGATGCCTTGTGTAGTTAGCAAACGTTGCTGTAACGCATTACAAACGGTCGTTCAGTTAAAGGGAAATGTTCGCAGATTGGAAAATGAATTTTTAAAGTATGTAACCTTTGCAGGTTTTGATGATAAAGCATAATTTAGTCGCGTTCTGGGAAGCTGTACTTAATAAATATGCGTAATGAGTCGTCCAAGATTAGCCTGTGCAGTTTGCACATACTAATCACGGACGAGAATTTCCGCTTTTATGATATATTTCGTTTGAAAGAGATCTCTTCTAAACTAAAATGCAGTGTTGGCGGAAAGTGTTGACCCAGATTAGCCTGTGCGGACTGCATTAAGCCCCGTTTTTTCAAGTACGTGTCTCAATTGGAAACTGCGAAAACTATTATTTGTAAACATTCGTAACTATTAACCACTGGATACTAATGAGGTGGCGCTGTTATTCTGCGCTGTATCATTTAAGTGTAACGAAACGTTAAATACTAACTAAAAAAACAAATTATGGAAACAAACTTTTATCTCATTTTACACTAATAATTTTACCTTTTTTTCATAATTATTACGTTATGTGTATAATACTTTTTCATTAATGTATTCGTTATTTCGAATGTTTTTGTTTTTAAATTAGCATGTTTTTTTAAAGAAGTAATTACAATTGGTTTTCATTTAAACTAGAAGACCTATCGTAGCAAATAACAGGCACCAGGCCTTTCATATTGAAAGGTCTTACAATCGTCATAATTTGTACATAATTGACTATAATGAGTAGCAAAATACATAAACTATGAATTGTTCATATAATTGGAACAGAACTCTCAATGAACAAGAATACCCCCAGTCGAGTTTAAAGAACTTAATAACCCTGTTCATACCTAATAGATGTTTTTCTCAATGAAATGAAGTCGCACTTTTTGAGTTCGTTATTTTCACGTAGTGTTTTCATTCAAATAGACGACATCGCCTATTGTGTGATATCTATCAAGGGGTGGAGTTATTGAGAATATAAGTATGGATAAATTACACGGGTTTTGTATATCGCGAATGTTAATTACCTTTTATACATACGTTTCTGTTTTTGCTGTTGATATGTTGAGTGCAGTAATCATTTGAGTAAAATTAAATTGTCGATACGACCATTTCACTTGAGCCTCGCTCTGGGAAAATGGGGCTTAATACATGTGCTCAAAGCATCGTCCCATATAAGCCTGCTCATTATTACAAAAAGAAGGGACGTTGAGGTATGATAAACATAAAAACAGGACACTGTCCTATCGTTATGTAAGATATCAGGATCGGCACGAATAAAACAACGGCTCGGCAGGCTTCGTCATTCGTTTAAGGCCCAGCTAATATATTTCACAACGATATTGAAATAACCTTTTACTCACTATATATTATCAGGAACCTATCCTCAGCTTGTAGAATCATATACTACACTTGAAGGCGCAACAAATACATGGCGAGATGAAACACGCGTGTGATTTAAATAAAACAAAAAACACACGGCCCGATTTTAACGAAACATTATGTAAAGGTTTTATATAACTCAAGTTTTACCAAGGAATTGTTTAATGATGACATTTTAGACTGATCATTACCCTAATATCATAAACTAATGCTGCTCTTACGAGTTCGGTCACATGTAATTATTTAACAATTATTAATAAATTGGAGTTCACCAGAAAACACACTACCGTTATAAATGTGGTCTGAGCTTCGTTCTGGGAAAACTGGGCTTAATGCATGTACGTAAAGTTTCATCCAGGATAAACCCGTGCAGTCCGCACAGGCTAATCACAGGCTTCCGCTTTTATGAATTTTTCGTGTAAAGGAAGTCTCTTCTAAACGAGAATCAAGTTTAGGCTGAAAGTGTCTTTCCTTATCAGCATGTGCGGACACGAGACTTTACGTACATGTTTAAGCCCCGTTTTCAAATAACAAAGATCATTTATTCCTCTAATTAAATAACGTTATTGGTAAATGTTTCGAGTGAAGATATCACTTAAAAAATAAAATAAATAAAAAGACTATGAAACAAGCCATGCGTATAACTTGTCTGTCTTGGTTTATACACATTTAGTAATAAAAACAGTATCAGAGAATATTTAATGTATCTGTCAATGTTAATAGGTTAAAACCAGCTTTAATATATCTGCATGTATTATTTCAATCTCGGCTTGTACCAAATTCACTACTACCACGCACGTCTCAATTATCTCCGCCCTATAAAAGCAAATTAATTTCAACGAACCTTGCTGTATTATCATTGGTTTTAATGCTGTTTTACACTCGCCACCATTTACTTTAACAACTTGCCACATCCGATCTGGTAGTTTACTACTGACAGCCAGTTAATGGTTTTGACCGATGTTTTCTAATTGTCAGAAAGTTTATTGTTCGAATATCTATTAAATCCTCATAATTTCTATTTTCAAATGGTTACATGGTACTATATGCCTGATTTGAAACGCGGATTTACAATTTTCGTACTATACGCTAATTCGTCAAGCCATTCGTCAAACCGGATACTTTTTATGAAGAATGTAGAACATTTTTTTTTTCGGTCATTTTAATTAAGACTAAATATTGATATTGTTACTGTTACACATTCGTAAATGACGCATATTTTGGAATTGTATTACCTCTGTAATCTGAAAGTTGAAGTATTCAGCGTCATTTGCACAGAAGATCGACGCTTTTGCAGATTTCCTTCAATAACATTCACATATATAATTAAAACAAATCACATTTTTAATAGAACAATTCGTATAGGTTTGTAATTATAAATTGTTTCTGGTTATAATAAATATTAATCAAGAATGCTTAACATTTATCTGAACATTTGTGTTTATTTAAAAACAAATTAATTATAATGTATTTAAAATTACTACTAACAACTCCGGTAGGTTTATTATGCAGTCAAGCGTTATAAATCAATCAGAACAAGACATATTTGAAATGGACATGTTGAGCCATCATCTGGTATTCCATCAAATATCAAGTTATTGGCTGAAGCACTGAATTCAAAGTTCAACATTGAAATCCTGTCTGAACCTCACTTCAATCAAATAGTTCCTTAATATTAATATATTCCTGTTGCAGATAATTGTATATCTTTCAAATAATAATGTATTAAGTCTTATTTTTGGTCAATGAATATCTTGTTGAAAGCCAGATGAAAAGTGTGTTTTTCATATTCAACAAGACTGATAAGAAAGCGCACACATTCATTTTTTTGCAAAAGGTTAGCATGTTTGAATCAAAACGTAACAAACAGTTCTGCATTAGCTGAATGGGGACGCCTGCCACTTAACGTTGACTATATGTTTAAGTGTGTCAAATACTGGGTGTCTCTTCCACAAATGGATACTATCAGATACCCTAAGCAGTGCTACTTAATGTAAAGGCGCTTAGACGACGTTGTTCGAGTATCGTGGGCAACGCATATAACACATTTTCTATTTTCGTTCGGGTTTGGCCACGCATGGATTGCTTAAAAGCTTAATTGAGCCAGAGGTCTACTTATCTACACCATTGCCATATCGTTTAAAACGCTGTCTGTCGAATGTTCGTTGTTCTGGTCACCAACTTATGATAGAAAAGGGTCGGCATGTCGGTTTTGACAGGGCATATATATTCTGTCCATTGTGCCTACATAGAAATGTGTATAGTA
>VMBQ01017674.1:7822-18674 GCA_007657795.1 Dreissena rostriformis | reverse complement strand
ATATTACTTTGTCAAATTTTATTATAGAAAAAGGATTTATAGATACATATCAATATTTATGTTTCTTGATCCGAAAATGCATTTATTGACATTACGAAAACGTTTATCAAAAAATAAAAAAATGATATATAGAATTGGAATTATTCATGTTAAAAAAAGTATCAAAAATAATAAAACGGCGCCCAATAAAAAGGAACCCTAACGCATTTCGCGTTATTTACAATTCGTGTGAATGAATATCTGGACAAAGCAGGTCTCAAGAGAGAAATCTCTCTATTAAATTATTCACCCAAAAGTGTTTGCCTTATTCATTTGATCTAAACCATTTAAAAATTGGGCTAGACTGAATGGCACTGCGATAATCAGAATATTAAACTATATGAAGCTGTGGATCAATAGCTATTTTTTTTTATCAAAGACAAAGTTCATCCGATTAAGTGATCATTCAATGTTTATTTAGTGTCCAAAATATTTTTGAAACTGATCTTCTTTAAATAAAATCATGTTAAGCTGACATTCAAATATGTCTTTCAATAAGCAAATAACCAAATGTTGTCTGTTGTGTTTTAAATGTTTTATTTGTCTATTTGTACTTGAAACCTGAAAACGTATTGAGCGACATAATTCTAAAATGGATATCCTTAACTTAACAATATAATGCAGACAGAAACAACAGCACAACCAGTGATTTTTTAGTAATTACTAAAGTGTTCGGTTCTCTCTGATATTCCATTCACCCCATTTTGATTGTCTAAACACTAACGCCCCAAACCGCTCTAATGCAAGCCTGGTAAACCAACTTATGAAACCGAATAGGGATACGCTTCCAAGTACTGACCTAGATAGACAATGTGATTAGCATTGCGCATGTTCATTAAAATTCTTACTCGTGACAGTCGGATATTGTATCCATTTTGTCATATTTCAACATGTTATATTGCCAGCGACATCAGAATGTTCTCCGTTGTCGCAATTCGTTTTGGAACGGCAACAATTCACCAAAATATAATATGGATACATAAGTTGTATTGGGATACATAAGTTGTATTCGGAGTCAGCATATCTCTTGTTCGTGCGAATTACTTCGGGGTCGAGTTATATTGTTGTGCAGCAAAAAAATGATTGAATGCAAGTACTCATTTCACATGTTAGTAAACTCGTATCACAAGAAATGACATGTTATGCTAGCATTTGCAGGGCAACATGGTCGTGTTATAGCCACCAAGTTCCTCTTCACACAGTTTAATAATGGAGACAACGAGGAGACATCAAGGTACTTACTAACAAAATCGTTTTGGTTAATTAACTAATGAAGAGAATTACCTGCAAGTTGAAAAAAGTTTATGTTTACCAGTTGAACAAACAGGATGATAACTGTAGCTATAATTAGTTACTGGGTATTTGTGTCTGTTGTCCTCTGTCTGGAGAATACAAACGCAGACCTATCAACCGAACAATTTTCACCAATGTTACTTGAGCAACTTCTTTTGTTCTTGCCTTTACACTGATTAACATATACATGAACTAAATTTAGGCACTGTGTTTCAGGAATCATTACTTTGATACAGACGCGCGGCTCCGGAGCAGGCAGTCCAGTTATTATTTTTTTGGATTTAACACTCTTTTACTAACATATCCTCTACAAGTGGGCCATATTAATGAACCTGCACAGGAATTATAATTTCGTGGATCCATAAACATGTTATCTAAATCGTTCTGGTCGTCCACTATTATTAGAGCAAACCTTGCTTTGTGAAAACAGGTTTTTTTCAAATGACATCTCCTGAACACCAATGTTTTTATGGATTAGTTGAGTGGTATGGGTACCACCAATGCCCCTTTTGTGCGTTCATATTCGAACTGATTGTGCATTAATAGTTTTTTTTGTGATAAATCTTGTTATTATTATATTGCTCAGACAGAGCTTCTGTGTGATAATTTCTGTGCATTAAGTTTTGTTCTGTGATAAATCTTGAGATAAATAAATTGATCAGGCAGAGCTTCTGTTTGATAATTACTGTGCATTAAGTATTTATTTTGTGATAAATCTTTTGATCATTGTATTGCTCAAGAAGAGCATTTATGTGATAATATTGCTCAGGATTGTAACTTGTTAACGCATAATAGAAGGCCAAACAAGTAAGGCTGAACCAAGTTATTAAGTTTAAGAGGCTCATATTTTTAAATGCAGGCAAGCTGTTATTTATTTTAACAAATATGGTAAAAATGAACTAAACCTCTTACATATCAAATACTCACAAAAACTTTCGCTTAGTGATGAATTGATTAAGACATTGACATAAAGTGAAATGTAAATCTTACAACGGATTTTAAAAACATATTGAGGTACTAAATGTGGCTTTGAAGGTCATATGTGGCAGAGCCTATTAAACAAAGAAATACTTTGTTTGTTCAGCATTACTACTGTTGTTTCTTTTAAGATACATTTTAAATTTTTATTGTGATTGTTAGTTTTATATATTAAAATACAAATGAATTACTCTTGCTGTTTTGTATTTTCTGAAATCAACTCGGACACATATCAAGATTTTTTAAAGTTGACCGACCGATATAAGCTTAACACATGTTTGTTTGAAGTAGCAAATTACATAAATTACTGCAGTATCTGTTTATTCAAATAATAGGAAATTGCATAACATATTACTATGTGATTGTATTATTTCAAGTGGCACATGTGAAGTGAAGAAATGAAAAAAATGCATTTCCATAAGTAAAAAAGGCACAAGCTTTAATTAAGAATCAAAGTTTAAATTGCCATCTATTATTAAAAAACAACACATTGAAATCAGTTTTAACAGGGGAAGGGGGTCCGAATACACCAAAACCACTACCCATATATGAAGCATAAATGATGACTTCATACACTTAAAAAAAAATCTTTCCATTGAATTTGCAATTTACGGGACTAACAATCAGATAAAATAATCACCGAAAAAACTATTTATTCAATATCATTACAATTTGAGCATGGATAATGTAATTTGACTAAAGACGGCTGTCCATACATATATTATGTCAAAAACTTTCAAGATTAAGAGAAAAAATCTTCATAATCACAAGAAGCAATTTATAATTAATTTCGTAAAAACAAGAGAGGTGTGTGAAACGTGTATCCCCCCCCCCCCATAAAATGCCAGATTATCCATACAGATATAGAACATGAAAGTAGAAAGTTTAGATTGTGACCATGGCCTCGTCTTTTTCAAGCTATATACATCAACCTTACCAAGGTTGAGATAAAAGTGTCAAAAGGTTCTTAATTGATCACTCATACACGATATTTATACTTTAAAAATGCAAAGAATGAGACCCTGTGACCTTGACCTGTGGATTATTTACACAGAAATTGATACAAGTCTTTGTCTTGTCATAAACAAAACAAAAACTATGCCAAATGTGAAGACTGAGAGTCAAACATAACATAAGATATCACTCAGACAAGACTGTCACAAATAATATAATACTTCAACATGAAATTGTGACCTTAAACTTCTGGTAATGTTAAGCAACACCTATGCCAAAAATGAAAGAACATGTACATTTTGTACACTTAATGAAATTGAAGATGAGTACCATTTTGTTCTTATATGTCCTTTATATGATAATATAAGAAATACATGTATACCTGTTTTTTACAGAAGAAGACCAAGTATGTTAACATTTTTAAAATTGTTGATTGAGACTAGAAAATCTGTATTGATACGTCTAGCTAATTTTTGTATTAAAGAATTTAAACTTAGAGTCGAACATTTATAGTCTTATTAGAGAATAGTTTTTTCCCCAGAATTGTTATTTTGTAAATAATTTCTAACTGCATAATGTTTATATTTTATTTTCCTCAATCACTAACGGATTTTAATCATTTACTTAACTTTGTTTAACAATTAAGAGCCTTCTCTTTCATATTGCATTCTCACAAAAAGCATATATTTGTAAAAATGCATAAACATTTGTTGTTAATTTGACGCATGTGTATGTATATGTATTTATGATTGATTTATTGTTTTTGACGATGAGCTGTATATGCTTAAGTCGCAAATAAACTATCTGTTCTGTTCTGTTCTGTTCTATGAAGACTTAGGGACACACAGCACTTTATCACTCACATAAAGAATATTGTTAGCGTGACCTTGTCCAGTGAACACAATAATTATTCCAATAATGAAGACTTAGGGATAAACATAACTTAAGTTATCACTCGGACAAGGCTGTCACATTAAGAAAACGTTAATCTGATCTCGACATTTCAGTTATAAACACCACAATCAATAGGGGTCTGCCTCTTGTAGTAAGCAACCACTATGCCAAGTGATAACTTTGTGTCAAAGAGAACTTAAGTTATCACTCGGAAAATCTTTGGTCTACCGACAGACCGACCGACATGTGCAAAGCTTAATGCCCCTTCTTCTTTGAAGGGGGGCATACAAATGTTACACAGTTATACTTGATTGGTCAATTAGGCCATTGCCAAATAACAAAAGCATCATTCATTCTTCAAGCTGGTAACATTGATTTCATCCAAACAACTGATGTGTTTTTTCTTAATTTTGTCCAATCTAAGTTTAAAAATTCACGTATAACTTACACAAACTTCATGCTCAAAAAATTGCAAAATGTTTGAAATCGGGCAAATCCGGACTGCAATCTTAACGTACTAAGAAAAATAAACATGTTGATTTCAAAATCAGTTCCTTTGGTGTGAGACAGTTTCAAGTGAACTCCAACCCGTTTGGAAGTGATCACTTTTGCTTCATTGATTCTGTAAGCATAACGGGATCGAATTGGCTGGTCGCCTTGGAGTGGCTGGTTACATCCAGAAAATTTAACTGGCTTTTCTTTGGGCTGCATGCTCCGGAGCAATTTGGTTTAAATTGTTGGGTTGATAGGTCTGCGTTTTTATTCTTCAGACAGAGGACAGCAGACACAAATACCCAGTAAATAATTAAAGTTATAGTTATCATCCTGTTTGTTTAACTATTTTCAACTTTCAGGTAATTGTCTTCATTATTTAATAATCGAAAACGATTTGGTTAGTTATTAGGACCTTGATTTCTCCTTGTTGTCTTCAGGATTAAGCTGTGTGAAGAGGAACTTGGTGGCTATACTTGACCATGTTGACCTGCAAATGATAGCATAACATGTCATTTCTTGTGATATGAGTTTACTTATATGATTTGAGTACTTGCCTTCAATCATTTCTTGCTGCAAAACAATATAACTCGACCCTCCAAAGAAATTCACACAAACAAGAGATATGCTGACTACGAATACAACTTATGTATCCCAATACATATTATGTTTCTCTATTAGATTTTGGTGAATTGTGGCCGTTCCAAAACGATTTGCTTCAACGGAGGCCATTCTGATGTCGCTGGCAATATAAAATGTTGAAATATGACAAAATAGATACAATGTTCGATTGTTACGACTACGAATTTCAATGAAAATGCGAAATTCTAACCACATTGTCTATCTAGGTCAGCACTAGGAAAGCGATTTCGGGACGGATCCAAAAGAATAATCTATATTAAGTACAAATTTACCAAAAATAATGTGTGCGCGGTCGAATAGCATTGAGCTATTTGGGAGAAAAAGTCATCAAGTAGAACATATATGTGAACAATCAAAACGACTCACCTCTTTAGGCTCCATGTTGACAGTTTTCATGTCAATTTATGTATCCCCGGAAGTACAACTTATGATTTAAAGCGTATCCCTATGTGGGATTCATAAGTTGGTCTACCGGGCGTGTAATGACTAGTTCATGAAATTGCAATGCTACACTCGCTAAATCTCACAGCAGAGTTTTAGTTCAATGCTCTCACCTACACCTCTGCAGCGGGGTATGTGATGTAACCGACGTGCAAGAGATGGACACTCGCTATGAAATTGCGGTTGCGTGCACTTTGATCGAACTTAAATCATCCATTTTGTTTTGTCCATGCAACTAAGTGAAAGGAACGTATGACTGAATCTTTGGGCTTTTGAGGCTAATATCCGCATTGCACAAATAAAAGGGACATGTTCACAGTTTGGTAAAATGACTATATTCAAAATGATTGTCGTAGATTCAAAATTGAATATCTAAAAAGAATATATACATTATGTTTAAACAATCTAAATAGCACTCCTGACTAAAAACATGTTTAAAATATTGGTTGATGAACGGATAATAATGATTAGAAATAAGTTAAATAATAATGCGTTTAAAACGCTTTTCCTCAATAATTTGGAAATACGTTGAGTACTAACATAGAGTTTATGTTTGAAATAATCAAGTAAGCGTATCGCAGTGGTAGCGTATTAGCGCATGCTTCCATTGTGAATAGAACAGGAGCAAACGGGATAGAGGTCAGCACGGAGAAGACCAAGATCATGGTGAACAGCAAAATCAACACCTGTATAGACATAACCATGACCGGCGAGAAGCTAGAAGAAGTTACAAGCGTTAAGTACCTGGGCGCAAACATGTCCAAGGATGGTACTAGTACCGCTGAGGTCCGAAAAAGAATTGCCATTTCGGCCGAAGCGATGGCCAGACTGAGCAGGTTGTGGACAAGCAGTTTCATCAGCCTCCCCACTAAGTACAGGCTCTAAAAGTCCCTCGTAGTCTCCATCCTACTTTTCGGCTGCGAGACCCGGACGCTTCACGCGGACACAGAGCGCAGGATACTGGCAGTTGAACATAAATGACTCCGATTACTGCTCCGCATCTCCTACACGTAGCACAAGACCAACGGGTACGTCCGGAACATGACTGCAACACGTGTTGGTCCACAACCGCCCCTACTGGCGACCGTCAAACGACGAAAACTGGCTTGGTTTGGACACCTCACCAGGCACGACTTTTCTCGAGGGCACGCTAGAGGGAGGGAGACGTCGAAGCCGTCAAAGAAAGCACTGAATGGACAATATAAAATAATGGACATCCCTTCCCATGGATGAATTACTCTCAGCATCACACAACAGATCTGACTGGAGGAGGATTTCTGTTTCGTCGTCCCTCGTTCCCCCCCCCCTCCCAACGGCCAAACCGGTCAAGGGATTGATGATGATGATGATGATGATGATGATGATGATGATGATGATGATGATGATGATGATGATGNATGTGGATGATATGATGATGATGATGATGATGATGATGATGATGATGATGATGATGATGATGATGATGATGATGATGATGATATATTTGTTAGTAAACATATTAAATTACATTTTTTTTTCATACAAAAACTATGTGAAGAAGTTCCTTTAATAAAATGATGAACAATATCTCTTACTATTTTCTTAATAAAAACTTATTGTCATTTACATCTTATTTATTCATTTGTCAGACTAAAGATGAAAAACACAAGAATAAATTTAAGCACTTTAATTTATTTAATGTCTTTTCTGTTTTAGGATACGAAAAGACTTCCATTAAAAGAAACATTCCACAAAAGCGGAAAGTGTTGTCCCAGATAATCATGTGCGGACTATCTGGGACGACACTTTTCACATATACATTAAGCCCCGTTTTCCCAGAGCGAAGCTCATATATTTTATATCTAAAACCTTTGTTTTATTTTGAAATTGGCGTAACCTGATGTGAGTTTTACATGTGGTGTTGTTTTTTTTTAAACATTGCTTAAATTACTGATACAAGGGACCTGTGTGAAAGAACGCCTTGACTCTATCAATCCATTCATTTTCTCAGCGCCAACATTAGATATAAGATAAACAAGGATAAATCGAAAAGTGTATTATTCATAAACTGCAATGGACATTAGCATACGCAATTGCTTTCATTCAGGTCGAATAATACCTGTATTTGTAATAAATGCCTAAAATGGTAAACACATTTTGAACTTCGCTTTCATATATAATACTTCCCCTTAAAATAAATAGTAAACACATTTTGATCTTCACTGTAATATCATGTTGCCCATCTATATATACATGCTTGCCACCAGTATCATGTTACACAGTTCGAGTGCTGTTTGCCTCTCTGATACCATCGCTGGAAATAGACGCGTCTCTGGAGTATACTCACACAGGACTCTGACATGGTGGCAGAAGTGAACACGGGACACTTACAGTGTCGGATTAAATTGTATGTGCTTATTAACAAACGGTTTAATTCAACAAAGACGGCTTTACAGTTTAAACATACAAACACATCCATTGTTTTACAGGAAAAGGCACTTTTGCTAAGGATTTGTAAAGAAGGAAAAATAAAAATGTAATAACATTTATTTCTTGTTGGCGACGTGTAAACGTGAGAACGACAAGGATATTTATGACCGCTTTTATTTTAGCGTATTTGTGTGAACAGATAATAAAAATATATATATGCTACGAAATACCGTCGAAGAAGGGTGATGGTCATTGTATCAAAAATACAACTCAGTGCATCAAGCATTACTGGAAATTCAAAACAGTTATCTATGTTGCAGATTGCATATTGTTGTGTTTAAAATAGTGATAATTCATTTATCAGTGAACTAAGCATAACATTGTGGAATTATAAGATGATGGACAAGGGAGAATGTTCAAAACCAAAGCAAAGGCAAAAACGTGCATTCACACGTTTTTTAGCAAAAAAAAAATATATATATAGAAGGAAGTGTCTTAATGATTCTTTTATCTCAATTTTATTTCAATTACATCTAGCAAAGTATATAATAATGATTTTGTTTTTTTAATTTTAATTGTTATAAAGAGTTATATCAAATTATTTTTTCCCAAATCAGTGGACTTTTGGCGCGAAAAAGTTTGCTAATGAATTTATTTTCCCAATTTCTTGAAAATGCCGATAAAATTCCCAATTCCAATGCCATGGGCTATCTTCCCAAAAAGTGGGGAAAAAAACCTGGAAATGGAAAAGAACTTGACCAGATTGGTATGTTTGCAACAAAATTCAAAGACAAACTCAAAAAAATACAACATTTAAAGATAAAACAATATTAAGTATCGGAAATACCATTCCATTGCATGGGAGAATATTTATTTGAGAACCGTGAGAATGAAAGTGTTTAACGTGTTTAATTATATAACTTTTTGTTGAAATCAGAAAATGTGTTTGTGGTTCCGTGAAAACAATGGTTATGGCAATATTTGAGAACTACTATAGTTTTAAGGTCAAAACAAATAGACAAAAGACATGTATATTAGCAATGTGTACTTAAAATGAAGACAATTTGAAAAACTGAAAGGAAATAAACAGAATCACTGAAAGTGACGTAACATAATTATATGTAGTTGATACGCCATTATATTTCGTCAAAACAAAATTACATCATAGCTTAAATTAGTTTTCAGTGCCAAGCATTAACTTCCTTTTGATACCCACCCCTGCATGGTTGATTTTCGATCATTTTTGTAATAAACTATGACCTAGGAAGAATGCTATGTTTCAAAGAGATGTGGAAGATTTCTTTCATTTAACATCCTAAGTAAGTTTAATTGCGTATACTTAGTAAAAAGGTTAAACACAAACACCTTTAGCCGACATGATAACCCTATTTTGCTGATGTTAGCGGAAACAAACAACATTAATGTTAAGCCTAATTATTTAATAAGCTCTAGGCTTATAACTTCTTCATAATAAAGCAAATACTAGCATATGTTAACAAAAATAATTCATTTCAAATTCTTGATTTCATCAGTATATAGTTGTAATATTACTATGAGTTCCACGCCGGGTATGCGGATACTTTGATGACGGATGGCACTTCGGTGACAGAGAACAACAAACGCCACGCGCGAGAGTTGAGTTCTTCAGCTTTTTTTTGCATTTATGTTCTGTTCATTTGGTTTTCAGATACGGAACATTGTTTGGGTGATTACTGGTATAGCAAATCGTATTGCGAAGAAATAAATTAGCGGAGAAACGGTGAATTATAAACAAACAAGAGCGCCGCATGACGGAGCAATATACGCCCGATTCGTGTGCCATTGGAGATGATACACTGATGATTGATGTAGTTTGGTGAATTCAACTTGAACTAGAGCTTTGTCACTGAATGTGACTTATACCCCCATACCACTTTGACGCAGGATAAAAAGTTGTTTAAAAGTTTCGGATGAATACAATTTGAATTAGAGTCCGGACAAAGTGGCGCCGTTGAAAATGCACTAATTGACCCTATGACCTAGTTCTTGACCCGACATGACCCATATTCGAACTTGACCTAGATATCAACTAGATGCAACTACTGACCAAGTTTGGTAAAGATCGGATGAATACAATTTGAATAAGAGTCCGGACAAAGTGGCGCTGTTGAAAATGGACTAATTGACCCTATGACCTAGTTTTTTACCTGGCATGACCCATATTCGAACTTGGCCTAGATATCAACTAGATGCAACTACTGACCAAGTTTGGTGAAGATAAGATTTATACAATTTGAATTAGAGTCCGGACAAAGTAAAATGCACTAATTGACCCTTTGACCTAGTTTTTGACCCAGCATGACCCATATTCGGACTTGACCTAGATATCAACTAGATGCAACTACTGACCAAGTTTGGTGAAGATCGGATGAATACAATTTGAATTAGAGTCCGGACAAAGTGGCGCCGTTGAAAATGCACTAATTGACCCTATGACCTAGTTTTTGACCCGGCATGACCCATATTCGAACTTGGCCTATATATCAACTAGATGCAACTGCTGACCAAGTTTGGTGAAGATCGGATGAATACAATTTGAAATAGAGTCCGGACAAAGTGGCCCCTTTGAAAATGCACTTATTGACCCTATGACCTAGTTTTTGACCCGGCATGACCCATATTCGAACTTGGCCTAGATATCAACTAGATGCAACTGCTGACCAAGTTTGGT
>VMBQ01017658.1:0-13011 GCA_007657795.1 Dreissena rostriformis | reverse complement strand
TTTATGAAACTATAATAAAAGATTATCAAATTAAGTCGCGCTCTGTGAACAGGGGGTGTAATGCATGTGCGTAAAGTGTCGTCCCATATTAGTCTGTGCAGTCCGCACAGGCTAAGAAGGGACGACACTTTCATCCTAAACTTGATTTTCGCTAAGAAGATACTTCCGATAAGCGAAAAATACCATAGAAGCGGAAATTGTCGTCCCTGCTTAGCCTGTGCGGACTGCACAGGTTAATCTGGGACGACACGTAACGCACATGCATTAAACCCCTTTTTTCAGAGCGCCACTCAAATTTGTGTTCCAGCCAATATATCGTATTAAGTACGATCCGAATGTTAACTGAGTATTACATAAGCATGCTTTCAGAATTTCTGTTACAAACTAGTGCACTCTGTTTACGTGATTATTTTGTTAAAGCGAAAGTAACTCTGAGATATAAAACATATTTTGAGTACGTATTGTGGCAGCCCATCTGTACGGAATGATTAAAGTAAATACATGTCCGGAAATAGTTCCGTAGATGTAGACGCTCACATACGGAAAGCTAAAAAGACTCCGGTATTCATCGAAAGCAATCGGGTAACCAGATACATGTTAACAAACAGGCATTTTGACAGGCAATATTTTTAGGCAATAAACTTTCTGAAGTTTTATTACAAGTCCTAATCTGTTATCAATAGTCAATTGAAAAGTATTATATTTCGATAAGTATGCGTTTATTTTCAAAACAATGCTATTATTTTACAGATTCAGCATTTTTAATAAACGAGTTGTAATATTGATTCGTTACATAATAAAACACCATAAATACCATGGCTCAATGATAATCATTAATCCATATGTTCCAATCAAATATGAGTTCATGTGTTAATCACCAACATATAGCATTAAGAAACAATCTACCGAAAACATGCAGATACACCTATAACCATTTATAACGTTTCATGTATACAATCGATGAACCAGATACCTGATCCGAGCGGGCTTTATACGGGTAATTTAGATAAAACAATATCTACGCTGTTTGCCTGGGTCTCTTCAGTGTTTAGTTAAGCGGTGTACACTGCTTTATGTTATTTATACGCGTTCTTGCTTTATCGCTTCCTTTTTATTCGTGTTTACTTCACTGCGTACAATTTCTTAAAGAGACCGGTTCATAGATGGACGAATTGACAATTTTTCAAATTCCAAACAGTTTTTTCGTTAAAATAGCGTTTTGTATACTAAGTAACTATGAGTTGACATCGATAAAATTGCATGGCGTTTGTTAAGGGAATCGATGAAATAATTTGGAACGTGACACTTTTTGTTTCCGTTACAATTGTTTAAACGACATGAATTTATATCATAAAGTGTTATTTAGACAGCATAATTATTAGACGCTAAAAAAAACGAAGTGGTGAAAAGTCGAAAGCCTTTTAGTACAGAAAACCCGGGTTCTAATCCCAGTGCGTACAAATGTTTTCTTTTCGTTTTTAGTAAATACATTTGGTCCATTTTTTAAGTTTATTTTAGAGCCCTGCTTGCATTTGTAGAGTTAAATAAGACTATTCTTTACAATTTAATTTTCTTAACACGATAAGTCAATTTAGTATTTGGCATGTTCGGACTGCACAGAGTAATTTTGGACGACACTATAAGCACATGCATTCAGTTCATTTTATCCAGAAAGCGGTTCATTTATAATTCGTAATCTGTGAATCTTTATCCATTAATCTATCGTTCAAAAACATTCATGAATGTTCAAAAATGTGAATATCTGAGTTGTAAAGTAAATATTATTAATTTCATGTAACTTACGCAAATGTTATGTATAGTAAAGCCCCTATAACGCTCAAAATAAACCAAACTAGCTTTACAAAAAAAAAAAAAANGATAGATAGATAGATAGATAGATAGATAGATAGATAGATAGATAGATAGATAGATAGATAGATAGATAGATAGATAGATAGATAGATAGATAGATAGATAGATAGATAGATAGATAGATAGATAGATAGATAGATAGATAGATAGATAGATAGATAGATAGATAGATAGATAGATAGATAGATAGATAGATAGATAGATAGATAGATAGATAGATAGATAGATAGATAGATAGATAGATAGATAGATAGATAGATAGATAGATAGATAGATAGATAGATAGATAGATAGATAGATAGATAGATAGATAGATAGATAGATAGATAGATAGATAGATAGATAGATAGATAGATAGATAGATAGATAGATAGATAGATAGATAGATAGATAGATAGATAGATAGATAGATAGATAGATAGATAGATAGATAGATAGATAGATAGATAGATAGATAGATAGATAGATAGATAGATAGATAGATAGATAGATAGATAGATAGATAGATAGATAGATAGATAGATAGATAGATAGATAGATAGATAGATAGATAGATAGATAGATAGATAGATAGATAGATAGATAGATAGATAGATAGATAGATAGATAGATAGATAGATAGATAGATAGATAGATAGATAGATAGATAGATAGATAGATAGATAGATAGATAGATAGATAGATAGATAGATAGATAGATAGATAGATAGATAGATAGATAGATAGATAGATAGATAGATAGATAGATAGATAGATAGATAGATAGATAGATAGATAGATAGATAGATAGATAGATAGATAGATAGATAGATAGATAGATAGATAGATAGATAGATAGATAGATAGATAGATAGATAGATAGATAGATAGATAGATAGATAGATAGATAGATAGATAGATAGATAGATAGATAGATAGATAGATAGATAGATAGATAGATAGATAGATAGATAGATAGATAGATAGATAGATAGATAGATAGATAGATAGATAGATAGATAGATAGATAGATAGATAGATAGATAGATAGATAGATAGATAGATAGATAGATAGATAGATAGATAGATAGATAGATAGATAGATAGATAGATAGATAGATAGATAGATAGATAGATAGATAGATAGATAGATAGATAGATAGATAGATAGATAGATAGATAGATAGATAGATAGATAGATAGATAGATAGATAGATAGATAGATAGATAGATAGATAGATAGATAGATAGATAGATAGATAGATAGATAGATAGATAGATAGATAGATAGATAGATAGATAGATAGATAGATAGATAGATAGATAGATAGATAGATAGATAGATAGATAGATAGATAGATAGATAGATAGATAGATAGATAGATAGATAGATAGATAGATAGATAGATAGATAGATAGATAGATAGATAGATAGATAGATAGATAGATAGATAGATAGATAGATAGATAGATAGATAGATAGATAGATAGATAGATAGATAGATAGATAGATAGATAGATAGATAGATAGATAGATAGATAGATAGATAGATAGATAGATAGATAGATAGATAGATAGATAGATAGATAGATAGATAGATAGATAGATAGATAGATAGATAGATAGATAGATAGATAGATAGATAGATAGATAGATAGATAGATAGATAGATAGATAGATAGATAGATAGATAGATAGATAGATAGATAGATAGATAGATAGATAGATAGATAGATAGATAGATAGATAGATAGATAGATAGATAGATAGATAGATAGATAGATAGATAGATAGATAGATAGATAGATAGATAGATAGATAGATAGATAGATAGATAGATAGATAGATAGATAGATAGATAGATAGATAGATAGATAGATAGATAGATAGATAGATAGATAGATAGATAGATAGATAGATAGATAGATAGATAGATAGATAGATAGATAGATAGATAGATAGATAGATAGATAGATAGATAGATAGATAGATAGATAGATAGATAGATAGATAGATAGATAGATAGATAGATAGATAGATAGATAGATAGATAGATAGATAGATAGATAGATAGATAGATAGATAGATAGATAGATAGATAGATAGATAGATAGATAGATAGATAGATAGATAGATAGATAGATAGATAGATAGATAGATAGATAGATAGATAGATAGATAGATAGATAGATAGATAGATAGATAGATAGATAGATAGATAGATAGATAGATAGATAGATAGATAGATAGATAGATAGATAGATAGATAGATAGATAGATAGATAGATAGATAGATAGATAGATAGATAGATAGATAGATAGATAGATAGATAGATAGATAGATAGATAGATAGATAGATAGATAGATAGATAGATAGATAGATAGATAGATAGATAGATAGATAGATAGATAGATAGATAGATAGATAGATAGATAGATAGATAGATAGATAGATAGATAGATAGATAGATAGATAGATAGATAGATAGATAGATAGATAGATAGATAGATAGATAGATAGATAGATAGATAGATAGATAGATAGATAGATAGATAGATAGATAGATAGATAGATAGATAGATAGATAGATAGATAGATAGATAGATAGATAGATAGATAGATAGATAGATAGATAGATAGATAGATAGATAGATAGATAGATAGATAGATAGATAGATAGATAGATAGATAGATAGATAGATAGATAGATAGATAGATAGATAGATAGATAGATAGATAGATAGATAGATAGATAGATAGATAGATAGATAGATAGATAGATAGATAGATAGATAGATAGATAGATAGATAGATAGATAGATAGATAGATAGATAGATAGATAGATAGATAGATAGATAGATAGATAGATAGATAGATAGATAGATAGATAGATAGATAGATAGATAGATAGATAGATAGATAGATAGATAGATAGATAGATAGATAGATAGATAGATAGATAGATAGATAGATAGATAGATAGATAGATAGATAGATAGATAGATAGATAGATAGATAGATAGATAGATAGATAGATAGATAGATAGATAGATAGATAGATAGATAGATAGATAGATAGATAGATAGATAGATAGATAGATAGATAGATAGATAGATAGATAGATAGATAGATAGATAGATAGATAGATAGATAGATAGATAGATAGATAGATAGATAGATAGATAGATAGATAGATAGATAGATAGATAGATAGATAGATAGATAGATAGATAGATAGATAGATAGATAGATAGATAGATAGATAGATAGATAGATAGATAGATAGATAGATAGATAGATAGATAGATAGATAGATAGATAGATAGATAGATAGATAGATAGATAGATAGATAGATAGATAGATAGATAGATAGATAGATAGATAGATAGATAGATAGATAGATAGATAGATAGATAGATAGATAGATAGATAGATAGATAGATAGATAGATAGATAGATAGATAGATAGATAGATAGATAGATAGATAGATAGATAGATAGATAGATAGATAGATAGATAGATAGATAGATAGATAGATAGATAGATAGATAGATAGATAGATAGATAGATAGATAGATAGATAGATAGATAGATAGATAGATAGATAGATAGATAGATAGATAGATAGATAGATAGATAGATAGATAGATAGATAGATAGATAGATAGATAGATAGATAGATAGATAGATAGATAGATAGATAGATAGATAGATAGATAGATAGATAGATAGATAGATAGATAGATAGATAGATAGATAGATAGATAGATAGATAGATAGATAGATAGATAGATAGATAGATAGATAGATAGATAGATAGATAGATAGATAGATAGATAGATAGATAGATAGATAGATAGATAGATAGATAGATAGATAGATAGATAGATAGATAGATAGATAGATAGATAGATAGATAGATAGATAGATAGATAGATAGATAGATAGATAGATAGATAGATAGATAGATAGATAGATAGATAGATAGATAGATAGATAGATAGATAGATAGATAGATAGATAGATAGATAGATAGATAGATAGATAGATAGATAGATAGATAGATAGATAGATAGATAGATAGATAGATAGATAGATAGATAGATAGATAGATAGATAGATAGATAGATAGATAGATAGATAGATAGATAGATAGATAGATAGATAGATAGATAGATAGATAGATAGATAGATAGATAGATAGATAGATAGATAGATAGATAGATAGATAGATAGATAGATAGATAGATAGATAGATAGATAGATAGATAGATAGATAGATAGATAGATAGATAGATAGATAGATAGATAGATAGATAGATAGATAGATAGATAGATAGATAGATAGATAGATAGATAGATAGATAGATAGATAGATAGATAGATAGATAGATAGATAGATAGATAGATAGATAGATAGATAGATAGATAGATAGATAGATAGATAGATAGATAGATAGATAGATAGATAGATAGATAGATAGATAGATAGATAGATAGATAGATAGATAGATAGATAGATAGATAGATAGATAGATAGATAGATAGATAGATAGATAGATAGATAGATAGATAGATAGATAGATAGATAGATAGATAGATAGATAGATAGATAGATAGATAGATAGATAGATAGATAGATAGATAGATAGATAGATAGATAGATAGATAGATAGATAGATAGATAGATAGATAGATAGATAGATAGATAGATAGATAGATAGATAGATAGATAGATAGATAGATAGATAGATAGATAGATAGATAGATAGATAGATAGATAGATAGATAGATAGATAGATAGATAGATAGATAGATAGATAGATAGATAGATAGATAGATAGATAGATAGATAGATAGATAGATAGATAGATAGATAGATAGATAGATAGATAGATAGATAGATAGATAGATAGATAGATAGATAGATAGATAGATAGATAGATAGATAGATAGATAGATAGATAGATAGATAGATAGATAGATAGATAGATAGATAGATAGATAGATAGATAGATAGATAGATAGATAGATAGATAGATAGATAGATAGATAGATAGATAGATAGATAGATAGATAGATAGATAGATAGATAGATAGATAGATAGATAGATAGATAGATAGATAGATAGATAGATAGATAGATAGATAGATAGATAGATAGATAGATAGATAGATAGATAGATAGATAGATAGATAGATAGATAGATAGATAGATAGATAGATAGATAGATAGATAGATAGATAGATAGATAGATAGATAGATAGATAGATAGATAGATAGATAGATAGATAGATAGATAGATAGATAGATAGATAGATAGATAGATAGATAGATAGATAGATAGATAGATAGATAGATAGATAGATAGATAGATAGATAGATAGATAGATAGATAGATAGATAGATAGATAGATAGATAGATAGATAGATAGATAGATAGATAGATAGATAGATAGATAGATAGATAGATAGATAGATAGATAGATAGATAGATAGATAGATAGATAGATAGATAGATAGATAGATAGATAGATAGATAGATAGATAGATAGATAGATAGATAGATAGATAGATAGATAGATAGATAGATAGATAGATAGATAGATAGATAGATAGATAGATAGATAGATAGATAGATAGATAGATAGATAGATAGATAGATAGATAGATAGATAGATAGATAGATAGATAGATAGATAGATAGATAGATAGATAGATAGATAGATAGATAGATAGATAGATAGATAGATAGATAGATAGATAGATAGATAGATAGATAGATAGATAGATAGATAGATAGATAGATAGATAGATAGATAGATAGATAGATAGATAGATAGATAGATAGATAGATAGATAGATAGATAGATAGATAGATAGATAGATAGATAGATAGATAGATAGATAGATAGATAGATAGATAGATAGATAGATAGATAGATAGATAGATAGATAGATAGATAGATAGATAGATAGATAGATAGATAGATAGATAGATAGATAGATAGATAGATAGATAGATAGATAGATAGATAGATAGATAGATAGATAGATAGATAGATAGATAGATAGATAGATAGATAGATAGATAGATAGATAGATAGATAGATAGATAGATAGATAGATAGATAGATAGATAGATAGATAGATAGATAGATAGATAGATAGATAGATAGATAGATAGATAGATAGATAGATAGATAGATAGATAGATAGATAGATAGATAGATAGATAGATAGATAGATAGATAGATAGATAGATAGATAGATAGATAGAGTTTAACATAGCATTTTTATTTCACAACTTTCACAAAATAACAAAGTTTTACACCATGGACACAATGACACATCTGTTTAGTTAAAAACAGCATTTTTAATTCAATACTTTCACATAAAAAACAAAGTTGTACACCATAGACAGTTTACAGTTTATTACATAAATAAGAAACACATCAATAGAGTTTATCATAGCATTTTTATTTCACAACTTTCACAAAATATCAAAGTTTTACACCATGGATACAATGGCACATCTGTTTAGTTAAAAACAGCATTTTTAATTCCATACTTTCACATAAAAAACAAAGTTGTACACCATGGACGGTTTACAGTATAGTGTACAGTTGTTCGGCAAAAGCAGATAAAAAGGAGGAGCAGTCCCAGCTCTCCCATTGAGAAGTCTGTGTCAACCTAAATATAAATTTGAACGAATATTTTTAAGGTTTCGTCGGTCGCTTTTAATATGTTTTATCAAGTTGTAGTAAGCAATTGTTTGAGAAGGCAATGCCATCATTTAAAGATGTATAAAGCCTCATGACAAAGTCTTATGATATAACTATGTTTATTTAAAAATGGGTATATATTGAGTAATTGGTCACCTTCAACGTCATTGTCGGTGCGAATGATCATGCCATACACCGACCAGCAAAGAACAGGCCAAGTTGAAGACCTGAACCATATTGAACGCATATACTCCAATAGGCCGTCAAAACGGCGAGGTGCAATGTCAGCAAGGGCGTCGAAAACCTCGGGTATGTGTTCCGACGGCAGAAATGGGAGGCACAGCAGTTTCCGTATGTACATGCACGCGTAGGTTTCGCGTTTTGAAGAGTACTCGGTAGCGAGTCCCTTAGAATAAAATACAAAAGTTAACAATTAAATGAACGGCACAACAGTTATAATATCTAGACGACATTATAAATACATATTTTCATAACACCATAATGCAAACCTTCATGAAAAGTATGTAGAAATAATAACAAATAACAAATACAATATTATATACCTGCACGCGGCGCGAAACAGCTTCTACCCAATGGAATGCGCATTCATGTATCTTGGCGTCTTCCCCAAACACGTATCGTATTGAACGGGACGGTAATTCTGACAACCGTATGCTTAGATAATTCAAGGGCAACAAACATTAAAAGTAAATTAGACATCATTTCTTTGATTAAGACTTATGTACGAGTTGACTTGGGGACGGGTTGACCGGCACCCGTGAAAATCGGTTAATGTTATGTGCAGAATTTATTTTTTTCGTATCCGAAAATAACACGAATTTTAGGGAAATAAATGAATGAAAACCTATCGGTAAATGACACTTATTTGCATTGTGAGAATACAAACACTACCGAAAAAGTGTAGTGTCATGATAAGAGGGAGATCGTTAAATTATCTAACCACACATGTTCCGGTACGAGGTCAGCCTATCTGGAAATATCGTTCTTGAAAGCCTGAATAGGTTACCGAAATGTGTCAGTTTGCTATACATAACACAGTTTGACTTCAATTTCATATCGAAAGGTATTGTGGTTAGATGTTCCATTTACAACACGAAATGATATTTTTACAGACCCGCGTCTTGCGGAAATGGGTTTCATGCGGACAGCGTTGCTCCCGCCCAGCCTGCGCATTGCGCAGTCTGGTCAGGAGATACCTAATGAGACCACGAAACCTTGCGTGATTTTATAAGGAACAACGTAGCTGCTGACCAGCCTGGGCTAAAGCTACGCTGGTCCAAACGCCATAAGATCCATTTTCGCAAGACGCGGCTCTTAAAGTGCGATATGAATGTGTCAAAAGAAAATTTGTGTGGTTTGAATATACGATCATTTAATAACACACATTTCATGCGGTGGCTATGCGACTAACAAGTGAAAAAAGAACAACAATTTAACATTTGTTAATTTAGAAACTTTAATGTTCTACCTTTATTTCAACGTAACGATACACGCCGAATATCTTTTTTAAAGATATTTATTGTTTATAGTATGTACAAATAGAAAAAAAAAACATATTCAAAGAGCAGGTCTTGATAAGTACACTGAAGACTCGACCATGTAGCGAGACGTTGATTTCACACACAATTAGTCAGACCGATCTCAAACGGCAACGAACTACAGTAGTATATAATTTACAGTGTATTGTGTTCTATATAGATTTAAGCATCCTTCTCGGAAAACGGGGTTTAATGCATGTGCGTTAAGTGTCGGCCCATATTAGCCTGTGCAGTACGCACAGGCTAACCAGGGACGACACTTTCTGCCTAAACTTGATTCTCGCTCATAATAGACTTCATTTATACGAACATACAATAAAAGCTGACAGTATTCTCCCTGACAAGCCTGTGCGCACTGCAAAGCTAATTTTAGACGACACTTATGCATCAATCCAGTTTTCCCAGAACAAGATCTAGTGAGGCGCCGCTTATGAGACGACCATTCATTCACGCAACGCCAAAGTCTGAGTTGCATGCCGTATGTACCGGCGGGTTTGCTATCATTGATGGCTCTGTGATTGATGCGTATATTAACCCATTAAAGCCTAGCGTGTAGAAAAAAGGCATTGGCAAACAGCGTAGACCGAGATGAGACGCCGCATGATACGGCGTCTCATCAGGGTCTGCGCTGTTTGCTTAAAGGAATTTCCGTAAGAAATATTCTAAATATAGAATAAATATACTATACATCCCTAATTTTGGAAATAAATTTATCCAATTAAGAAGGATGAGAGAGTTCACTAGGCATAAATGGGTTAATAAGATAAATATTTGTTTTTAAAATACGTATTTTATTTTCCTTTACTTATTAGATTTACATATTTAGTATGTATAGCAATTATCTCGGATATCTTGAAGTCATTTATTGTGAGCTCAAATTGACTTCGTTATTATTAAGTGATCATTAATTTCGGCTATTATTACAGTCATAATTATATCAGAATGCCGGAAGGATGAACATCTTAGATACATTTAAATGTTAATTACTACATGTGAATAGTTTGGATAGGTTCCGTAAAATCATTTACTGTAGGCGCCAGTGATGAGCGCTCCCGCCGCCCTCGCCACGGCAGAACTGTTCTGGCCGGAAACCAAGAAGTCAAAACACGTGCGAGAGACGTTTACAATGTAAAGGGTATTGATAAACAATATTTCGTGATCAAGTGCTTCAGTAAGTGTTTGATTCGTCGACCGATGTCGCATTAGTCAGGATAATGTTGCTTGTTTCACACCAGTTTTAATTTGATTCGTTACCCAAAAGCAGCTTAAATACCTAAACGACGGGTCAATAACCTATATTCTCGCTTTCAGTCTAAAGGGACCAGTTCAAAGATAAACAAAAATCGACACATCTCAAATGTTTGCCACAGATTCAAAAAAATGAAAGAACAGTGAATTATTTATTCATAAAATATGAGAACTGGCGTAGTAATATACAATAAATATAAATTGTGTTAATGAGATATCATCAGTGGAGAAAATTGCAAGCCTTTGTTACGCAAAACGATCGAATACTTTGGTATTATTCCGTTGTGTTCGTTTCAACTGACAAGACGTAGATTCATGGCATAAATTTAACTCAACAGCTTCGTTTGTGATGTCGTGATCGATCCACAGGAGGGAAGCCCATATTATATATATGCTATAATAGAGACCAGGAGTTCAACTTCGTTTACCGTAAAACTAGACCATCTTTACTGTAAACCGTGTAACTCGAACAATTTTTAACGAATCCACTACACACCGGTTGTGTTCGAAAACTAATAAAATAATTTATCAGCAAAAATTAACATCAGTACCGTTGACCCAGAAGTATTTCGATACCAGCCCTCAGTAGTTGACACTCACGGTACAATTTTTGGGCGGACACAAGTGTGTCCAAATTCACAGGAGGGAAGCCCATATTTTTTTATATATGCTATACTGGCCTGTTTTACACATATAATGGCTTAAAATCGTATAAACACACATGTTCAATAAGAAGATAGGACTTATAGAAATATTGAAATACTAGACATGTGCTTGTGTTTCCCTTCTAAGTACACGAGAGTTTAGTATGACATGTTAAATTTGGTGGATGAATGGTTATAAATATGTAATTCAGAGTTTTAAAGCTTGAAATATAAGAGTGAACATTTTCATGAAGATTGGCTATTTATTTATGTGTACCGGATAAATATAGTAAACAGTAGTGAAAGGATGTTGGACTTGTAATAATATATGATGTTACGTCATTATTTTGACACCATGATGTTATAATTCAAGCTAAAATCTCCAGTTTCGACCTTAAAATGTAAATTAACACTAGTGTGTTTGTGTAATTACATTTTCGATTTATATCCACTCTTGATCATATAAAATATAATTATATCCCCCCCCCGACTTTTAAAATAAAATCGATGATCTACCAAAACCAACAAATATAATCTATAATGAATCATTAATGAGCCTCGCTCTTTACAAATGGGGTTTAATGCATGTGCGTAAAGTGTCGTCCCAGATCAGCCTGTGCAGGTCGCGACACCTTCCGATTTTACGATATTTTTCGTTTAAAGAAAGTCTTTTCTTAGCAAAAATCAAGCTTTGGCGGAAAGTTTCGTCCCCGATTAGCCTGTGCGGACTGCACAGGCTAATCTCGGACGACACTTTACGCACATGCATCAACCCCCATCCCTTTTCACAGAGCAAGGCTCATATAATAGAGCTTAGCGTTTACATCAATAATAAGGCGACATACGACCGGTACATGGTAACGCTACCGCCGCCAACGTCACCGTTGATGTCTCCTACAGTAACACTGATCTCATACTTCACTACAGCACCACATTGGCCGCTACATGGGCAACGCTTCTGCCGCCAATGTCACCG
>VMBQ01017655.1:0-13103 GCA_007657795.1 Dreissena rostriformis | reverse complement strand
AGAAGACGTATAGTTACGTTGCTAAATTACATAAACATAAAAAGGAATCCCATGTTAATGATGTCGAGTTATATCTAGTTTGCTAAGCCCCTTAATCAGATGTCAAAAGCACAGGCACTTGGATTTTGCTGCTACCCTCCCCCATTTCTACCCCCTGTCCCTAGCTGCTTCCCCCTTTCAAACCCTCAAAATTGCCTATTTGATATACACAATAACAAAATTGAAACAAGAGATGTGTTTTCAGAAACACAATGCCCCTAATGCGCCACTTTGATTTTTTTGTTGACCTTTGACCTTGAAGGATGACCTTGACCTTTCACCACTCAAAATGTGCAGCTCCATGATATACACATGCATGCCAAGTATTAAGATGCTGTCGTCAATAATGCAAACGTTATGACAAAACATTAATATAGGTTAAAGTTTTGGACGGACAGACAGAATGACAGACAGACAGACAGGCCAAAAACAATATACCCCCTTTTTTAAAAAGGGGGCAAAAAGTGAGTCCAAGATTTTTTTGATTTTTATTTTGTCCATTTGTTATACACAATAACAAACAAATGTATACTCTTTTTTAATTCGACCCTTGAAATGCTGGTCTGGACAGCCAGCCCATTTCCGAAGCTTTAACAACTAAGATATTGAAATATTCGTATTCAAAAATAAAACATACAGAATAATGCAAAAGGACATTCACACATATGAACTTCAATTCTTCCACTATATACATATATATTATTTTCAAATTTTATAATAAGCATATTACAGTATTTTATTATTAAACATAAACATTTAATTTAATCATGGCTATGAACTTTTGAAAGTTTATAAATACCAAAATGCGAAATCTTGATAGATACTCCATAATGATCGAGAAAAGTAAATCTTTACAAGAGCGAAATTTAAGACTTAACTATGCTTCCTTCGATGTGTTCGTGAGATTCATTCAACGCCTGTTTGGTGTTAAACGCAATACGATTGCTTTGACTGCTATTAAAAAGTATCATTTTAAATGTACTGCTTACAAGCTTGTCCATAAAAATGCCCCATTCAATGGAATACACAATCAAATCTAATTGACAACTCTCCACAGCACAGCTTCAAATAATAAATGTCCCTTTATTTCGGAATTTATGTTTTGTATAGACTAAGTCATAAGGTTGCCATAAAACTAATGTATAGTATACGGTGGAACAAAATGAACGTTGGGGTCAAAAGTTTGATTACAGTAAATTCACTTTAAAATGCGGTTGAGTATACATTGTATATTACAGTGTCTTGTTTATTAAGTTCAAAATCTCGTTGTATTACTTAGTTTAACTACCGTTTAGGATGCAGCTTTTAGTTTTCAATTTTCTTTGTAACCATGGTTACCTTTTTTGATGAGTACATTATAACTGCCAAGAAATGCGGTCTATCAACGTAAAGCTCACCAGAAGAATTATTGAGAACAACGATCTTTGCATTTTGTGGCAAATAAGAACTCTTTGTCTTATTAAGTCAACTCAGATGATGAAAGCATCATACTTGGCATGGCAGCAAATCTCGTACGCTGACTTAACCACTATGTTTATAAAATTAGTCATGCAATCAGTCAATTATTCAATCGGAGAACAAAGAAGGGAAGGGTGAACAGTGATCGAAAAATAATGTGGAACAAACCGTGGAAGTATTTATTGAAAGTGAATGTGTTACACCATAATTTAGCCTCGTCATGTGAAAATGGGTCTTATGCAGTGAGCGAACAGCGTAGCTCCAGAGTCCTGATCTGCTAACCTGTCCGCTAATGAGAACAAGAAACCTTGCGAGACTTGATAGCGGACGCCCTGACCAGAATGCTCAAATGCACTGGCTGGTCTGGAGCTAAGCTGGCCGCATAAGGAATAAGATCCCTTTACGCATGACCCGACCCAGTAAACAGTATTGGTAAATGTCATCATGAATTTCTTATAAATTGTTTAAGGATAATGGCAAGGCAGCTCGACTTGACCCATTCAAACAGTCGACTGCATGCGTATTGATGAACGATTTGAACAATAGACCGCCACACAAGCAAAGCACGCGAGTCTGTGTTAGAGAGGCGCTTGTTTACATAAGATGTCAGATATGTCAAGCATCTGGTCGACATCGATGCCACTCGTGGGAATATCAATTGACAAATCTTAAACTATATCCGATCAAATGTATCATTATTACGCATGGATAAGCGTTCTACCTGAATTAAAGATTACAATGCGCAACAATTGAAAGCGATATACCAATGTATCCAAACGGTTATTATAGATATTGCTTTAATCTTAAACAAATCCCCTGTTGTTCCTTTTAAACTCTTACACAAGTTTGTTTGAAATGCAGCTTTTATACGGTATTATAAAATCATATTAATCTAGATTTGTCAAGCGTTAAGTGTTTTAAACCTCCGAACAAGTGTTACCCGTTTTACATAGGCTTTCATAATGGGGCCTAGTCACACGCGACTACTNATATTAATCTGGATTTGTCAAGCGTTAAGTGCTTTAAACCTTTAAACAAGTGTTACCCGTTTTACATAGGCTTTCTAAATGGGGCCTAGTCACACGCGACTACTTGAACTTTATAAATTTCATATTTTGTACTGACTGAACCGTACGTAAGAAATAAATCCTTAAAAATATCAATCTTAAACACACCTGCGAAGAGGGACGAGAAAAGTGTTTAAAATAAATTCGTCTCAGCATAACCTCCATATGTTTAATCGCAGAATGTACTGTTTACTTTTACCATTCATACAAAGTTTCAGCAAATTATTTTCAGACACAAAACGCATGTTATGTTATGGATAGCGGCATTTCCTTTGATAAAACAGTGTGTTAGATAAGCTTCAAATCTGACCTTAGCTTAAACTATGACATTAACATGCTTTTCTCAATATCTGCTGTATATTGAAACAAGAAGGCCAAACGAAATTCGATGAAAAAAAACAAGAACGTTTAATGTATGATAATATTATTACAATGTATTATAAAATAATGCACAACGCGTGCACATTTTAATGTTGTGCTCTGAAAAGTGTAGTAGTACTGCGTCGTGTGGTCGAAAAGACGGAATGGACAGACTGAATGGAAAGACTGAATGGACAGACGTCCATAGCGAATTCAGTATCAAACAGCCTCTTCGTTCCGGGTCCTATAACAAGTTGGAGCGGTTCAGGTACATGCATTTTGTGCTGTGTATTCGCATCGACCGTCATGTAACATCCAAACGGTCGCGGTTCATTTACACCACCATGTCAATATGTGTTCCTCACTCTCAAAATAGATCTTTATTTTCCCACGACAAAGTTCTTCAAAGGTTCTCATTATAACAATGCATCGGTACATCTTTAATCTGCATGCATCTGTCAAAATACCATATTCACGATTCAGCATTTATCTCTGATTAAAAAGAATACACCAGTGCAACAAAATGAACATCGTTCTGGGAAAACTGGGTTTAATGCATGTGCGTCAGGTGTCGTCCTAGATAAGCTTGTGCAGTCCGCACAGGCTAAGCATGGATGACACTTTCTGCGTTTATGGTGTTTTTCGTTTTAAGAAATTCTCTTCTAAGTGAAAAGCAAGTTAAGGCGGAAAGTGTCGTCCCATATTAGCCTGTGTCTTCTGCACAGGCTAACCAGGGACGACACTTTAAGCAAATGCATAAATCCCAGTTTTCACAGAACGAGTCACAAATAAGTACGACTGTTCAAGGCTTTGTCATACATTCATATACCCTTCCATGCATGCATATACAAACAAGATTGTTCAATGTTTTGCCATAGTTCAGCACGACGGTTGTGTTCATAAAATGATTATGCAAATGGTCATGCTGATCATAAAAATAAGGACAAAGAAGAGGACAAAGATGAATGTAATGAAGATGATAATGATTATGAATATGGTAATGATGATGATGATGATGATGATGGCGTTAATGGTAATGTTTATGATGACGATCAACATAAAACAGCTGATACATTGTTCTGGTACTTACAAGATGGTCGTGTCGGGTGAGACTCGGGGTATTGTATCCAGATTGAGGAACATACAGCGGACCGTGCTCTCGTAGCACTGACATCGGTCCGGACACTGGCCACTCGAGAGCCCCGTGCACAGCGCTAGCAGCAGCGGCAACACGCACGTCAGGTACGTGGACATCGTGCACATTGAGCTCACAGATGGGACTATTATCCAAAATATTTGAGAATAAGTTTTGTGTATACAAATTTAGTCGTGCGATGCCCTACCCTGCTATAAGTTACAATTGCATGCGTTAATCCAACTAGAATATAATGTCACACGCGAATACTTTTTTTCTAATTTAACATCAATTACATTATGATGTCAGCATATTTACACCTGATTTAACTTGCAGTGTACATTTAACGAACGCTTTATACTGAATGTAGAGCACATAAAACGATAGGTTTATGAAGATCAAATTTTTATTTTGTCATCTGAATCTTGACAAATTTGTGTTTCTAATATATCATTTCAACAAATATTCTCAAATTTACACATACTATCACAATCACGCGAGAAATTCAGCCCACTACAAACCAAACAAAGAAGTTTTGTAAACGTATATTACGGGTTTCCCTTCTCCTTAATAAACCTGCTCTTTATACACCACTTTGTAAAACACTCACATACCACACAAGATCTTATATTTCAAGTGGTTTATTTCAATACGAAATTGATAAGCACTTATGCACAAATGACAAAAATGCAAACAAGACACGCTTCTTTCTTCTTCAAACGTAAATCCTCCCACGTGCTTCTTGTGTAAGCTTTGATTAATCTACCGATACCCACTGGCGAATTTTATCAGCGCGTATCATACTTTGTCTGCCCTTAACTGCGAATGAAAACATGCAAACTCATCGAGGGCGACTTGCTTATATCACGATCAGATATGGGCATCTTAACAGCGCAGAGTCTCACTAGCTTCTACCCTGGGGTGCATCCGAACTCCCTCGTACCTCTACCTGTATTTCTCTCTTTGTTCAACCCCTTTCTAGTCCTCTGAGTATTACGGGCTGACTTTAATCACAAAGTAAATCGTTGACTGTTGCTCACTGTATTATGACTCAGGTTTTAGTCTGTTTTCATTCTTCATTCGATAGCGTTTAACCTCTCCGATGTGTAACATTTCTCACTCATAAATCAGCCCCCTGTGTATTGGTATGTCTGGATTTTTAATTGAGCCAATAAACTTTTTTTAAATTGAAGAACGAACGATGATTAAAATAAGCTAGCGACACAGGGTAATTGACGTGCCAAAAATTGACTTTATAATTTCGTTGGCGGTGTTTAAATAACATCCGTACACCGCTTAAGCTATCGGCGACAAGTATGATTTGCCACAAATAAATAGCACAGCAAGCACAATTTTACTATTATATTTCGCTCGTTTTAAAATTGATTTTACACACGCCGTATTTCATTTATGAACGAAATTATGAGCAATAAGTGATTATCAAAACTTCAGAGGTCCAGGCATGTAATAGTAAACGTCGTGCAACTTTATTCCTTATCTGTGTACTTGTAGTAATGCTTATAAAAGCCTAGTTCTGGGAAAATGGGGTTTTATGCAAGGACGTAAAGTGTCGTCCAGATAAGACTGCGCCGTCCGCACCGGCTAATCAGGGATAACACTTTCCGCTTCTATGGAATTTTTCGTTCAAAGGAAGTCTCTTTTAAACGAAAATCCAGATTGGGCGGAACGTGTCGTCCATGATAAGCCCATGCGTACTGCACAGGTTATTATTTGACGACAACGCACGCACATGCATTAGTTCCAGCTCTCACAGAACGCGGTTCATTATTTAACTTCTAACAGATAAATGCTTAAGCGTGTAGTTTAAAGCGGAAAATATACCGAAGTAGGTTAACAACATTGCATATTTAATTTAAGATAGCAGAATTAAAAGGGTATGAACGAGTGAAAATTTACAGGAATTAATGCATGTGCGTACATTTTCGTCAAAGATTAACCGATGCAATTCAGACAGACAGACAGACAGACAAACAGACAGACAAACAGACAGACAGACAGACAGACAGACAGACAGACAGACAGACAGACAGACAGACAGACAGACAGACAGACAGACAGACAGACAGACAGACAGACAGACAGACAGACAGACAGACAGACAGACAGACAGACAGACAGACAGACAGACAGACAGACAGACAGACAGACAGACAGACAGACAGACAGACAGACAGACAGACAGACAGACAGACAGACAGACAGACAGACAGACAGACAGACAGACAGACAGACAGACAGACAGACAGACAGACAGACAGACAGACAGACAGACAGACAGACAGACAGACAGACAGACAGACAGACAGACAGACAGACAGACAGACAGACAGACAGACAGACAGACAGACAGACAGACAGACAGACAGACAGACAGACAGACAGACAGACAGACAGACAGACAGACAGACAGACAGACAGACAGACAGACAGACAGACAGACAGACAGACAGACAGACAGACAGACAGACAGACAGACAGACAGACAGACAGACAGACAGACAGACAGACAGACAGACAGACAGACAGACAGACAGACAGACAGACAGACAGACAGACAGACAGACAGACAGACAGACAGACAGACAGACAGACAGACAGACAGACAGACAGACAGACAGACAGACAGACAGACAGACAGACAGACAGACAGACAGACAGACAGACAGACAGACAGACAGACAGACAGACAGACAGACAGACAGACAGACAGACAGACAGACAGACAGACAGACAGACAGACAGACAGACAGACAGACAGACAGACAGACAGACAGACAGACAGACAGACAGACAGACAGACAGACAGACAGACAGACAGACAGACAGACAGACAGACAGACAGACAGACAGACAGACAGACAGACAGACAGACAGACAGACAGACAGACAGACAGACAGACAGACAGACAGACAGACAGACAGACAGACAGACAGACAGACAGACAGACAGACAGACAGACAGACAGACAGACAGACAGACAGACAGACAGACAGACAGACAGACAGACAGACAGACAGACAGACAGACAGACAGACAGACAGACAGACAGACAGACAGACAGACAGACAGACAGACAGACAGACAGACAGACAGACAGACAGACAGACAGACAGACAGACAGACAGACAGACAGACAGACAGACAGACAGACAGACAGACAGACAGACAGACAGACAGACAGACAGACAGACAGACAGACAGACAGACAGACAGACAGACAGACAGACAGACAGACAGACAGACAGACAGACAGACAGACAGACAGACAGACAGACAGACAGACAGACAGACAGACAGACAGACAGACAGACAGACAGACAGACAGACAGACAGACAGACAGACAGACAGACAGACAGACAGACAGACAGACAGACAGACAGACAGACAGACAGACAGACAGACAGACAGACAGACAGACAGACAGACAGACAGACAGACAGACAGACAGACAGACAGACAGACAGACAGACAGACAGACAGACAGACAGACAGACAGACAGACAGACAGACAGACAGACAGACAGACAGACAGACAGACAGACAGACAGACAGACAGACAGACAGACAGACAGACAGACAGACAGACAGACAGACAGACAGACAGACAGACAGACAGACAGACAGACAGACAGACAGACAGACAGACAGACAGACAGACAGACAGACAGACAGACAGACAGACAGACAGACAGACAGACAGACAGACAGACAGACAGACAGACAGACAGACAGACAGACAGACAGACAGACAGACAGACAGACAGACAGACAGACAGACAGACAGACAGACAGACAGACAGACAGACAGACAGACAGACAGACAGACAGACAGACAGACAGACAGACAGACAGACAGACAGACAGACAGACAGACAGACAGACAGACAGACAGACAGACAGACAGACAGACAGACAGACAGACAGACAGACAGACAGACAGACAGACAGACAGACAGACAGACAGACAGACAGACAGACAGACAGACAGACAGACAGACAGACAGACAGACAGACAGACAGACAGACAGACAGACAGACAGACAGACAGACAGACAGACAGACAGACAGACAGACAGACAGACAGACAGACAGACAGACAGACAGACAGACAGACAGACAGACAGACAGACAGACAGACAGACAGACAGACAGACAGACAGACAGACAGACAGACAGACAGACAGACAGACAGACAGACAGACAGACAGACAGACAGACAGACAGACAGACAGACAGACAGACAGACAGACAGACAGACAGACAGACAGACAGACAGACAGACAGACAGACAGACAGACAGACAGACAGACAGACAGACAGACAGACAGACAGACAGACAGACAGACAGACAGACAGACAGACAGACAGACAGACAGACAGACAGACAGACAGACAGACAGACAGACAGACAGACAGACAGACAGACAGACAGACAGACAGACAGACAGACAGACAGACAGACAGACAGACAGACAGACAGACAGACAGACAGACAGACAGACAGACAGACAGACAGACAGACAGACAGACAGACAGACAGACAGACAGACAGACAGACAGACAGACAGACAGACAGACAGACAGACAGACAGACAGACAGACAGACAGACAGACAGACAGACAGACAGACAGACAGACAGACAGACAGACAGACAGACAGACAGACAGACAGACAGACAGACAGACAGACAGACAGACAGACAGACAGACAGACAGACAGACAGACAGACAGACAGACAGACAGACAGACAGACAGACAGACAGACAGACAGACAGACAGACAGACAGACAGACAGACAGACAGACAGACAGACAGACAGACAGACAGACAGACAGACAGACAGACAGACAGACAGACAGACAGACAGACAGACAGACAGACAGACAGACAGACAGACAGACAGACAGACAGACAGACAGACAGACAGACAGACAGACAGACAGACAGACAGACAGACAGACAGACAGACAGACAGACAGACAGACAGACAGACAGACAGACAGACAGACAGACAGACAGACAGACAGACAGACAGACAGACAGACAGACAGACAGACAGACAGACAGACAGACAGACAGACAGACAGACAGACAGACAGACAGACAGACAGACAGACAGACAGACAGACAGACAGACAGACAGACAGACAGACAGACAGACAGACAGACAGACAGACAGACAGACAGACAGACAGACAGACAGACAGACAGACAGACAGACAGACAGACAGACAGACAGACAGACAGACAGACAGACAGACAGACAGACAGACAGACAGACAGACAGACAGACAGACAGACAGACAGACAGACAGACAGACAGACAGACAGACAGACAGACAGACAGACAGACAGACAGACAGACAGACAGACAGACAGACAGACAGACAGACAGACAGACAGACAGACAGACAGACAGACAGACAGACAGACAGACAGACAGACAGACAGACAGACAGACAGACAGACAGACAGACAGACAGACAGACAGACAGACAGACAGACAGACAGACAGACAGACAGACAGACAGACAGACAGACAGACAGACAGACAGACAGACAGACAGACAGACAGACAGACAGACAGACAGACAGACAGACAGACAGACAGACAGACAGACAGACAGACAGACAGACAGACAGACAGACAGACAGACAGACAGACAGACAGACAGACAGACAGACAGACAGACAGACAGACAGACAGACAGACAGACAGACAGACAGACAGACAGACAGACAGACAGACAGACAGACAGACAGACAGACAGACAGACAGACAGACAGACAGACAGACAGACAGACAGACAGACAGACAGACAGACAGACAGACAGACAGACAGACAGACAGACAGACAGACAGACAGACAGACAGACAGACAGACAGACAGACAGACAGACAGACAGACAGACAGACAGACAGACAGACAGACAGACAGACAGACAGACAGACAGACAGACAGACAGACAGACAGACAGACAGACAGACAGACAGACAGACAGACAGACAGACAGACAGACAGACAGACAGACAGACAGACAGACAGACAGACAGACAGACAGACAGACAGACAGACAGACAGACAGACAGACAGACAGACAGACAGACAGACAGACAGACAGACAGACAGACAGACAGACAGACAGACAGACAGACAGACAGACAGACAGACAGACAGACAGACAGACAGACAGACAGACAGACAGACAGACAGACAGACAGACAGACAGACAGACAGACAGACAGACAGACAGACAGACAGACAGACAGACAGACAGACAGACAGACAGACAGACAGACAGACAGACAGACAGACAGACAGACAGACAGACAGACAGACAGACAGACAGACAGACAGACAGACAGACAGACAGACAGACAGACAGACAGACAGACAGACAGACAGACAGACAGACAGACAGACAGACAGACAGACAGACAGACAGACAGACAGACAGACAGACAGACAGACAGACAGACAGACAGACAGACAGACAGACAGACAGACAGACAGACAGACAGACAGACAGACAGACAGACAGACAGACAGACAGACAGACAGACAGACAGACAGACAGACAGACAGACAGACAGACAGACAGACAGACAGACAGACAGACAGACAGACAGACAGACAGACAGACAGACAGACAGACAGACAGACAGACAGACAGACAGACAGACAGACAGACAGACAGACAGACAGACAGACAGACAGACAGACAGACAGACAGACAGACAGACAGACAGACAGACAGACAGACAGACAGACAGACAGACAGACAGACAGACAGACAGACAGACAGACAGACAGACAGACAGACAGACAGACAGACAGACAGACAGACAGACAGACAGACAGACAGACAGACAGACAGACAGACAGACAGACAGACAGACAGACAGACAGACAGACAGACAGACAGACAGACAGACAGACAGACAGACAGACAGACAGACAGACAGACAGACAGACAGACAGACAGACAGACAGACAGACAGACAGACAGACAGACAGACAGACAGACAGACAGACAGACAGACAGACAGACAGACAGACAGACAGACAGACAGACAGACAGACAGACAGACAGACAGACAGACAGACAGACAGACAGACAGACAGACAGACAGACAGACAGACAGACAGACAGACAGACAGACAGACAGACAGACAGACAGACAGACAGACAGACAGACAGACAGACAGACAGACAGACAGACAGACAGACAGACAGACAGACAGACAGACAGACAGACAGACAGACAGACAGACAGACAGACAGACAGACAGACAGACAGACAGACAGACAGACAGACAGACAGACAGACAGACAGACAGACAGACAGACAGACAGACAGACAGACAGACAGACAGACAGACAGACAGACAGACAGACAGACAGACAGACAGACAGACAGACAGACAGACAGACAGACAGACAGACAGACAGACAGACAGACAGACAGACAGACAGACAGACAGACAGACAGACAGACAGACAGNTACAAATTTAGTCGTGCGATGCCCTACCCTGCTATAAGTTACAGTTGCTTATGCGTTAATCCAACTAGAATATAATGTCACACGCGAATACTTTTTTTCTAATTTAACATCAATCACATTATGATGTCAGCATATTTACACCTGATTTAACTTGCAGTGTACATTTAACGAACGCTTAACACTGAATGTAGAGCACATACAACGAAAGCTTTATGAAGATCCAATTGTTATTGTGTCGTCTGAATCTTGACAAATTTGTGTTTCTAATATATCATTTCAACAAATATTCTCAAATATACACATACTATCACAATCACGCGAGAAATTCAGCCCACTACAAACCAAACAAAGAAGTTTTGTTAACGTGTATTACAGGTTCCCCTTCTCCTTAATAAACCTGCTCTTTATACACCACTTTGTAAAACAATCACATACCACACAAGATCTTATATTCCAAGGGGTTTATTTCAATATGAAATTGATCAGCACTTAAATACAAATGACAAAAATGCAAACAAGACACGCTTCTTTCCTGCTCAAACCTAAATCCTCCCACGTGTTTCTTATATAAGCTTTGATTAATTCCCTAATATCCACTGGCGTATTTTATCAGCGCGTATCATACTTTGTCTGCCCACAAACTGCGCATCAAAACATGAAAACTCAACGAGGGCGACTTGCTTATATCACGATCAGATATGCGCATCTTACCAGCGCGGAGTCTCACAAGCTTCTACTCTGGGGTGCATCCGAACTCCCTCGTACCTCTACCTGTATTTCTCTCTCTTTGTTCAACCCCTTTCTAGTCCTCTGAGTATTACGGGCTGACTTTAATCACAAACTAAATCGCTGACTGTCGCTCACTGTATTATGTCTCAGGTTTTAGTCTGTTTTCATTCTTCATTCGATAGCGTTTAACCTCTCCAAGTTGTAGGTTACTATCCCCCATAAATCAGCCCCCTGCGTTTCGGTATGTCTGGATTTTATATTGAGCCAATCAACTTTTATTAAAATTGAAGAACGATGATTAAAGTAAGCTAGCGACACAGGGTAATTGACGTGCCAAAATTGACATTGCAATTTTGTTCGCGGTGTTTAATGAAATCCGCACACCGCTATAGCTATCGGCGAGGTTTAAACGCAAGTATGATTAGCCACAAACAAAATAGTACAGCGAGCAAAATATTACTATTATATTTCGCTCGTATTTTATGAAGTCACAACTAATTTTACCCACGCATTATTTCATATCTCAACGAGAATATGAACTATTAGTGATTGTCAAAACTTCAGAGGTCCGGGCATGTTATAGTAAGCGTTCTGCCTCTTATTCCTAATCTGTGCAATAGTTTTGAGGCTTATAAAAGCTTCGTTCTGAGAAAACGTTGGTTAAGGCAGGTGCAGTCACATGCTACTGAGGCACAACTATGGAATTTTGCGTTTAAAGAAGATTTCCTCTAAACGACAGCCCAGTGTACGCGGAAAGTGTTGTCCCTTTTCCCAGTTCGCACA
>VMBQ01017649.1:0-10138 GCA_007657795.1 Dreissena rostriformis | reverse complement strand
GATATTTGGCATGCATGTGTATCTCATGGAGCTGCACAGTTTGAGTGGTGGAAGGTCAAGGTTATCATTCAAGGTCAAATATGTGGGTAAAAATCGCTCAAAAGGGGGCATAGTGTTTGACAAACACATCACTTGTTTTTTGTCAAATGTCAGGTTTGTTATATGTTTATGAGCTCTGATGCTGGGAAAACTGGGCTTGATACATTTGCATAAAGTTTTGTCCCAGATTAACCGGTCTGGATAGGCTAATAATGGACCACACTTTCCGCCTAAACTTGATTTTTATTTAGAACAGATTTTCTTCAATCGAGAAATGCCGTAAACATGAAAAATGTCCTCCCTGATCTTGGATGACACTTTACGCACATGCATTAAGACCAGTTTATCCAGAACGAGGCTCATTTTATCATGTTACTTTTCAAATTATTGTTTTTTGTTATTGCCTAAGACAATTATTTATCTTTACGGGGGGCACCACCTAAATAAAAACTGTAAGATTAAAAAAAAATAAAAAATGTTGACCTTAACATTTCATAAACAGTATCTTCAGTGCGTTCAGGGAAAACAGCTTTTTAATTAACGGCTTTAAAAATGAGCCTTTATTAATAATTCAAAACTTTTGCAGGACTGTCGCGGCCTTGTTGGTCACACTCGTCGTCCAAACTGGAGCAGACACGCTTTTACGGCATCGAAAACAACATGGCCCAAGGGCGGCCAATCAAATGTGTCGTCGTGGGCGACGGCACCGTCGGAAAGACATGCATGCTGATATCATACACAACGGACAGTTTTCCAGGGGAATATGTCCCCACTGTGTAAGTAATATGTCCACACTGTGTAAGTAATTTGTCCACACTGTAAGTAATATGTCCCCACTGTGTAGTAATATGTCCACACTGTGTAAGTAATATGTCCACACTGTGTAAGTAATATGTTCCCACTGTGTAAGTAATATGTCCACACTGTGTAAGTCATATGTCCCCAGTTAAAAGTATTTCAAATGGAACACAACAGAGGACTTTGTCCTCAATGTGTAAGTAGCCCCAGGGATGTTTGCATATGCATGTAGGGGATTAAGGGAAGGGCAAGTGTGTAATAAATTTACTGATTTTTTCCCATGCAAATGATCTGTAAAAAAATGTTGGGTTGCTTTAATCCTGCTGGTTTGGTAGCTGAAAGGTTAACCTTAACCCATCTAACTTATTTATAACCTATTCTCTTTCATATCCATTTCAGTTTCGACAACTACACAGCCAACATGATGGTGGATGGTATAGGAGTGAGCCTGGGACTGTGGGATACTGCGGGCCAGGAGGACTATGACAGACTGCGGCCCCTCTCCTACCCACAGGTGAATAAGTAGATATCAATAGAGCCGCATTCTGGGAAAACGGGGCTTAATGCATGTGAGTAAAGTGTCGTCCCAGATTAGCCTGTGCTTCACAGGCTTATCAGGGACGACACTTCCCGCCTGAACTTGATTTTTGCTTCCTTTAAACGAAAAATACCATAAAAGCATACTGCACAGGCTAATCTAGGACAATACTTTATGCACATGTATTAGGCCCAGTTTTCCCAGAAAGAGGCTAAATATTGAATTTTAGAGGGTATGTTGGTGTCACTCTGTCAGATTGAAGGTTCGTAGGTTTATCTGAACATAATGTTATTTTGAGCTAACTACTTTTCAAGTTTCTCCAGTGATTAAATTGAAACTTAAAATATGTCATCACCAATAATTGTGTATATGTTGATGTGCAAGACACTTTTTTTTAGGCCCAAGGATCCACTCATTCTGAGTTACATTGTATATGCTCTAGAACTTAGCCATGGTGTATACAAATGTTGTGAAGCAAACTTTTTGCACACAATTATTTTCAAACAATTAAATTGAAACTTCAAACATGTCATAAAAATAAGTAATTTAAAAGATGTGAAAGACAATTTTCATTCCCAGTTCTGTGATCATTCCTTAGTTACTAGCTCTTGAACATAGCTGGTAACCTGTTGCGAAGGTGTTAGGTACATTTATGACAAATCTTTAGTTGATGCAAGCCGTATTTATTTTTTCTACATATTATTGACTCTAGCACTAAATTCTGCCTCGCATCATGTTTCATGCTGTTTTTTATTAGCCATCAGTGAGGCTTGATCATTGTCGGCTCTGGTAATCCTTAAAAGTACCCTGGGTACTCTTAAGTATACTACAAACTACGGGAATATACTGAAAAATACGCTGGAGTATGGCCGGGTGGGTGCCTTTAAACGTATTTTCTGTACCTGGGTTACAATGTTTTATACATATGAGTACCTGGGTACTTTTAAGTAGAACCAGAGCAGACAATGACCAATTGAGCATCATTTAGTTATGAAATAGTTTTTCTGAGAGTATGAAACTTTTTTAATCCCCCTTTGTATATAAGGCAAGATTTTCTAATTTGTGTTTTTGTTTTTGCTGTTTTAGACGGACGTGTTCCTGATCTGTTTTAGCGTGGTGAGCCCGTCTTCTTACGAGAATGTAGTCACAAAATGGAACCCTGAGATTAAACACCATTGTCCAGACGCTCCAGTTATAGTTGTAGGTCAGTAAAAAAATTGGCCATACTTTTTAATATTTCTTGTGTTTGATTTTTGTTTTCTTTCAGCACTTTTTATGGCCCCTTCTTCAAAGAAGAGGGGGTATATTGTTTTTGGCCTGTCTGTCTGTCATTCTGTCTGTCTGTCCAAAACTTTAACGTTGGTTAAAGTTTGGTCATAACTTTTGCAGTGTTGAAGATAGCAACTTCATATTTGGCATGCATGTGCATCTCATGGAGCTTCACATTTGGAGTGGTGAAAGGTCAAGGTCATCCTTCAAGGTCAAAGGTCAAAAAACAAAATCCAAGGGAAGTAATAAGCTTTAAAGGGAGATAATTTCTAAACCTGCCAAATGATAAATAGTAATTTTATTTCAAAGCAGCATAGTAGGGGGCATTATGTTTCTGACAAACTGTTCTTGAAATTTTGTTATTTTGGATGTGAGTGTTTTGTTATCTCATACAAGAATATACACTTTTCCTCTTTTGATCATTATTATTTTTTACTATTTGTGTTTTTAGGTACCAAAATTGATTTACGCGAGAACAAAGAGGCCATAGGGCAGCTTGCTCAACAGGGGTTGTCTCCCATCAAACGAGAGCAGGGCATCAAGCTAGCCAACAAAATACGGGCCGGGAAGTACATGGAGTGCTCTGCCCTTACCCAACGTGGTCTCAAACAGGTAAAGCCACCAGTGTTGTTTTTTTTTTCGTTCAAATCTGGGGTCGTTATAGGGACACATTCCCAATGGAAAAATGTATATATTTTCCCCCAAAGGACAGAAAATTCCCTATTGAAGATTTAAAAAAACAATATTTTCTAAAGTAAATCCCAACTTTTTGTTCATATTAGTCAAACCTTAGTAAATATAATATTGTTAACACTAAAATTTCTCAATTTGAAAGTATTTGTTAACAAAAAAAACAAGAACACTAATTTCCTTATTTTAATCAAAACAACATGATTTTTCCCAATCTAAAGGGACCTGGCCCAATTCTCAAAATAGTGACACTGCTCACACACACCACCTTTGATAACCCTTTAACACTCAGATACCCTCTTTGAATTGTTTGTAGTCTCTTTGAAAATCAAGACCTTGCTTAAGGTAGAGGGAGTGTAATGCACATGTATTAGGATCTATCTCATCTTGGTATTTTCTGATTGTGTTGCTAATAAGAGTATCTTTTGTGCAATATAAAAAAAAAATATAACCACAGATTAAGAAATAATTTACATTTTAGTAAACCTACCCCCCTTTACGGATTTCTACAAAATGAAGTTATGGGGTATGAAAACAAAAATAAGAGCAAAATCATTAAAAGGCAATTTATTATATCAGGAAAACCTTTTCTGTATACCATAATGATATATCTACACACACACAAAATCAACATATGTGTTGTTATTTTTTATATACATCAAAGAATTTTATAATGTGAAGAATCTTTTTATAAATTTTGCCTAATACATGGAAATGACCAACTTTTAAATCTGAAAAAAAGACAACAAATTATTATTGCCCACTAATATACTTGACTTAAAAAGTATCAGTAAACATAAGTTGTCAAAAATATATTGTGTATGGCTGCTATGGCAATGTTGACCACAGCTAACTAAAAATAATTGAGATATAGTAATACAATGGTGACCCCCCCCCTTTTTTCATAAAAGAATGTGAACAAAAAAAATGATATTAAAAAAATACACATCTGACCAACAATACAGTGAATATGAAATGCATATATTGTACATATTTATTAAGCATAACATATTTTCTACACACTTAATGAATTTCAGGAAGTTTAACCGACCCTATCTCAAGAAATTTCACTTTGAGTATGCCTACCCCCCATTTATTATCATGCAATGGATTTCAGTATAAATTTGTATATCACATCTATTTTGATGTTTTCTAGTTGCTTATAAAAATTTTAAGTTATAAACTCTGATAACTTATGAAATTTGGCTAAATTTGACTTAATATTGATATAATAATACAATGCTCCCACATTGACATCAGAGAGATGTCAAACACCTAAATAGAAAAAGTATAAAAACTGCAAGTCAATGTGTCAATAAGTCACAGAAATCATTGATACATCATACCGTTCTATTCTAAAACGTCGCAATTCATAACTTCGACAATAGCAACAAATGATAAGAATATTATTTGTTTATGTATAGCAAATTTGAATAAAACATACCGTAATATTAAATGTGTCTGCATCAAACAGCATACATTCAACAGCAGTTCAACGTTGGTAATCGGTATTACATTTATTTTCGTGCTAGCAAACCGCGTTCTCTCTTTACGCACTTTCATTGTGCAACAGAATGTTAACAGCCGTGACGTGAATTTTTTTTTTTTTTGAAACGAAAAATAATATACTATTTATTTTAAAGTTAATTAATATTAAGGAGATGAACACATTTAGTTCTAAAATAAAAACACACTCATTTCTTTCGTATTTGTAGTTCTTAAATAAAAACACACTCATTTATTTCGTGTTTTATGTATTATTTCCGGACTTTGACGTAGGTAACCAATTGTTGCCGAACGCTTTGCGAATACGGCGATATCGACCGACTATTCCCGATCTCATTACGATCCTACTGCCTTAATATAATAAATTTTTGAAGGCGTCATTTCCATCCCTATGATACATGTACTGGTGAGCAGCAAACAGCATAAAACAGAACCGAGTTACTCGCAGACTGTTCTGGTTTTATGCTGGTTGCATATAGCACTTTCCGCTTTTACTTCTGAGTCGTTAAGGGTTATACACATCCACTTCCTGCCAGCAACAAACGCTCTGTCTTCCATTGACAAACATCTGAAAATACAACATTTAATTGTGCATGCATTGTACCCTATGGTACATGTAAAAAGTTGTGCATGTGCAGTACATTGGCATCAAGCNGATGTAATATGATGAAACGTTGAAAATCAAAACAATAAAACCTTCTTGTAAATTGTAAATGAGTTTTATTTGATGCACATGGAAAAAGTCCCAAAACAAGATTGTCTTACTTAGATCCGTTGTTCCAAGGTCAAGGGTTACTTAGGCTGGCTCTGACTCAAACTTGACAAGATGAAAATTGCCTATGGAAACTGCGCCAGGCAATGCTCCCACATTGACATCAGAGAGATGTCCAACACCTAAATAGAAAAGTATAAAAACTGCAAGTCAATGTGTCCATAAGTCACAGAAATCATTGATACATCATACCGTTCTATTCTAAAACGTCGCAATTCATAACTTCGACAATAGCAACAAATGATAAGAATATTATTTGTTTATGTATAGCAAATTTGAATAAAACATACCGTAATATTAAATGTGTCTGCATTCAACAGCATACATTCAACAGCAGTTCAACGTTGGTAATCGGTATTACATTTATTTTCGTGTTTGCAAACCGCGTTCTCTCTTTACGCACTTTCATTGTGCAACAGAATGTTAACAGCCGTGACGTGAACATTTTTTTTTTCAAACGAAAAATAATATAATATTTATTTTAAAGTTAATTAATCTTAAGGAGATGAACACATTTAGTTCTAAAATAAAAACACACACATTTCTTTCGTATTTATAGTTCTTAAATAAAAAAAACACTCATTTATTTCGTGTTTTAAGTATTATTTCCGGACTTTGACGTAGATAACCAATCGTTGCCGAACGCTTTCCGAATACGGCGATATCGACTGACTATTCCCGATCTCATTACTGCCTTAATATATTAAATTTTTGAAGGCGTCATTTCCATCCCTATGATACTGGTGAGCAGCAAACAGCATAAAACCTGAACAGACACCGAGTTACTCGCAGGCTGTTCTGGTTTTATGCTGGTTGCATATAGCACTTTCCGCTTTTACTTCTGAGTCGTTAAGGGGTTATACACATCCACTTCCTGCCAGCAACAAACGCTCTGTCTTCCATTGACAAACATCTGAAAATACAACATTTTATTGTGCATGCATTGTACCCTATGGTACATGTAAAAAGTTGTGCATGTGCAGTAACATGGCATCAAGCCTAGATTCCATGTTGGCGCTAATCAATCTGCACTAGTAGCCAAAATGGTTGTTATTTAGAAATACCTACATGTACATCAGAAAGTGTGAAATGCTGCATTATTTTAAAACATTTTTCAGAATTAAGTTGATTTTAAATGATTTGATATTTCAGTTGTCATTTGCAAGTATTGCTACTGGTAACACTAACATAGAGTTTCCTAATGACCCACTGGGCCACCATATACATGTACATATTTGAGCAACCAGTAAAATAAATGGTCTTGTATACAGACACTCTCACTTTTGACATTTCTTTATCGCACATTCAATCAGATGTGAAATTGTCTCCATAGAAGCATTACTAGCTGTTTTTATTTTACCTGGAAATATAATAACAAGGTCTGGAAAACATATGCTGATAATTTGCTAGATTTTTCATTGTTTTCTCCCTTGAATTGGTTCTTCTGTGTTTTCTCCCTTGCATTGATTCTGATTAAAGTGAAGCAAATTATGCCAGTGTTTTATGAATGATATTATCAACTCTTGTTTGACTCTATCACCAAAATTATTCAAATTGTGTCTACACTCAACATTAAATATATACTGTTTTCCTTTTATGTAAGAACTTAAAAAATAAAATACCAGTTATGAATCTCTGAATAATTGGGTTAATTTCAAGGCTAAGCTGGGAGGAAGCACAGTGTTCAAGGACCACAACTCTCTCTTTAGTATTGACAAGAGTCATTGCCCTTGAAACATATTTCACATGCTTTAATCTTTTGGAATGTAATTTTTCTAGATATTATTATGGTGTTAATATCTGTTTTCTTATGTAAATTGTGTTGTAGACACTTTTTGTAGTCAGTGGTGCATTTTAATGTATGCCTAGTGTATGTTTAATACACTGGAGACATGATTGTATGGTGTGAATAATTTATCATTAACCGTACGTCACCATGTATTATGCGCAGTTTTATACCCCTAAATTTAGATTTAAGAAGATGATGCGCGTTATTCGTTGTCACAACGCTATTCTGAGGGCTAATTTGATAAAAAATCGTTGTGCTTTTCTCAATATCCATAATAGATGCCATGTTTGGCATACAAAAATAGGTGCGCATTACACATGGTTGCCTGTCATACATGCTAAGTAACAGTAGTTTTGAATTAAATTCTTGCTGTTTCTTCCAGGTTTTCGAAGAGGCGGTGAGAGCGGTCATACATCCTCAACCTGTTAGACCAAAAACCAAGAATTGTCGACTATTGTGAAGTCTGCACCATTAGGCGACCCTTTTAACTAATCACATTGACCATGTGCATGTATAGTGTAAATGTAAAACATTATGCCTTATTAAGATATGTAAAACACTAAGGAAGTATTTTTTGAAGCATGGATTTGATGGATTTCGTATGAGGATGAAGCCTGCATCATGATAGGTGCGGTTACCTTTTAGTTACAGGGCTCAGCCTACGTTCAAATTTGAGGAAAAAGTGACTTCTCCCTTACCTGAAATTAGGGAGAAGTGAGGTAACATGAAGGAGAAGTGGTTTCTGTTCAGCCTTTAATCAACTCTTCACTTATTTTATTAGCTCAGCTGTTTTCGAAGAAAACCCGAGGTATTGTCATAGCCCTCTCATCCGCCATCCGCGGCGTCCCAAAACTTTAACATAGGCCTTAACTTTTGCAATATTGAACAAAGCAGCTTAATATTTGGCATGCATGTGTATCTCATGGAGCTGCACATTTTCAGTGGTGAAAGGTCATGGTCATCCTTCAAGGTCAAAGGTCAAAAAAACTTTTTTTTTTCTTTTCATGTGTATCTCATCGACCAGCACATTTTGAGTGGTGACAAGGTCAAGGTTAATGATGACCGTTTAGGTCAAAGTTAAAAAAAAACAAAATCCAAGCACCCACAGCCGAGCGTTGGCACCCACTATGCGGTGCTGTTGTTCCCCTCATTACGCCATGCCCATCATCAATTCATTATGATTAATCAGAACAACTCGCATTTGGCAGTTTTGGGGAAAACATAAACAAATATAAACAAACACACTTAAGCGTTAATGTTTTGTTATTTTTGTATTTAAATGAATTTAATTACTATTTTATCAGTCAATTGCTGGCTTAAGTTAATCTCAAAAAGAGTAGAAGTCACTTCTCATTCATGTAATTAGAGGGAGAAGTTAATATGTCTAGGGAGAAGTTATTTCCCACGTCTCCCCAGCAGTTGAGCCCTGAGTTTTGTGTGTGTACATATTGAGACTGTTGAACTGCAATCTCATTACAATCTAAATGTAACTTTTTAAGGATCTTAAGACAATGTATGACAGGCCACGTTCAAATTTTTGCTCTCATTTCAGATTTTGAAGTCTGTATCATTTACATAAATGCTGTTTCTTAATAGAGTTTCAGTAACAGTTTATTTCCTCTACAGTTTTTGTTGATCTTCTAATGGTTTAAAGATCGCCGTGGCGTTGTGGATATGGTGGCCGCCTATTGATCGGGAGGTCACGAGTTTGATCCCCACAGTGGGAGCGTTTCTTTAGATCTCCCCTAAAGACACAAAGTACTGGTTCTAGTCCCAGGAAACAGAGTCGAGAGTGTTTCAAATAAGCCTTACGCTTTAGATGCAATCGAGCTAAAATGAATAAGTTTAAACTAAACTAATGGTGTCCTGATATAGAAATATAATCACTTAAAATAAACTGACACTATAAATGGTGTTTAGCAACCAAAGTTATCACATTCAGTTTCTGTTTGGCAACAAAAACATTACACATTATTTTTTCTAAATTGTATTAATGTATGTTTTATCTTATTGTTTTTAAAACCCCTTTCTCAGAGCACTTGACTAGTCTAGACAGAAGGGTTTGAAATTACTTGCTGGAACCAAAACTGATCATTCATCATAATTGTATATAAAGCTAGTTAGTAACCAATTTGTGATGGCTTTTTGTGTAAATGTAAATAATTCAAATTCATCCATTTAGAGTTAAGATTCCTTTTCTATTTTTCTTGCATTTTTAGAAATGTGTAATGAGTTGTTTTGACAACAGACTTCTTATCAGGTATGTGGCCAAAAATAGCCATGAACAATTTAAAACAGTGAAAAATGGCTAATCCATTACTTAAACACAATTTGCCTAGTTATTATGAAAAAAATGTTGCCTAGTTATTATGAAAAACATGTTGCCTAGTTATTATGACAAAAATGTTGCTTATAACTTGTATTAAATTGGCTTAAATGGCTGAATTTTGTGTGTGCATATAATGGTGTTTAATTAATTTGATCAACGATGGCTTACCAGATATGTTTGGCAATTTTAGAAACATATTTTGACCCAAAACGGCATATCTAACTAGACAAAAGACTAATCAATATTTTAGTCAAAACTGATTCATAACTTAGTTACATGTAGATTTGAACACAAATAGCTTATTTATTCTTTGACCGAATACTAATTGTTTGGACATATTTATATTTCCCAATTGCCTTTAAGCCCTTATTTTGGCTTTCAGTATATAATGTAGTGCTGTTTGCTTTC
>VMBQ01017624.1:0-10910 GCA_007657795.1 Dreissena rostriformis | reverse complement strand
TCCGGGTTCGGGGATTTCCGTCCGTGATTGGTTGTATAGACGGAACCCACATCCGTTTTCTATCACCCGGGCGGTCCGACGAAGCAGCGTACGTCAACCGAAAACATTTTCATTTCATCAACGTACAGGCAACTTTTGACAGAAACGGTTAGCCTATTTATATTATTGTTGAACTTTGTAGTAGAACCTTTCTTCATGAGGCGTAATTCCTATTTTGCTACAATAACTTGCACTGCAAACGAAACGAGATGCGTCGATGCTTTTTTGACCAATCACATCGTCGCTTATTTAACGTACAAATGGTGATTGGGAAACTAAGCTCGAAGACAGCGCTTCTGTCAACATAATCCGATACCAGAATGTCCATAGGCGCTCTCTAGACAAACGCCAACGGATAGTACTATCGAACTTGATTTGCATTTATATCCACCCTTCCCCTCCTAGAGATTTATGTAAGTTCCTTTCCTAAAATGATTCCTTGTTTCTATTTTTAATTAGTGCATTTTTTAACGGCTCTTATGCCCGGTTATTGATAAAAACACTATTTACGATCGTTGCTATGAGAGCCGTGTTTCAGGTGGTTTATTTTTAATCGTCCGTTGTAAAACACGTGACTTTGTTCTACATGTGCTGAAGACATCAATATTTCAAAGACATACGTATTTACATAAAAAACATACTCGTATATGTTTTAATTGCATTTTAATAATAATAATAATAATAATAATAATAATAATAATAATNTGTTAAAGTCAGAGACCAAGCCAAGATTATGAAGGTCTGACAATTATGTATTTTATAAATATATGAGGATAATACACTACTCGGCATCTTTATGCAAGCTTAATTTAAAGCCGTTTTTTAAAGCTCGATTTAATTGAAAGTGTTTTTAAGACACTGTACGTCTTTTCCTTAGTATAATCAGTACTTAGTGTATTTTTTATAATATTTTGAGATCTCTTCTGGACTGGGCAGCGAAAGCGTTCTCTCGGTAGGCAAACAATTAATCCACTAAGACAGCGAGTAAAATTCCGTGTTATATACATTGGAAAGTAAATTCTCTTTGGACAAGATATAGCTTTATCATTTCTTGTGATTTGACGTGCAACGTTTATATATTATGATTAAAGCGCTGAATTGTAATTTGTTATAAAAAATAAGAAGTTTGAAATATATTAAAAGACATAATTGTATAGTTGTTCTGAATGTTGGCAAACATTATTTAGTCTTATTAGATTTTTAGAAGTCATACATATTTGATAATTATATTAGCTTTTCAATACACACGACTATAACATAAATGCTATCTGATTGTTTTATTATGTGCAATTCTCCGTTATTTTCGGATCACTTTCATTATAAATGCATCGCCGCACGAACTTTGTGTTTAATGCGCATCTTAAGCGACAAACACGCGCGATTTTGTACATGAATGTGTTATTTCTGCAGAGCGTTATTGGGTTCATTTCCAAACGCAAGCTGTATGAAAAAGATAAGGGTCGAATGCAAGCGTTTATTATAATTGGATCAATATTTATCTGCATCCACTATATCGGAACAAAGTGTTTTTTTCTGAGATTTTGTGATATTTCGGTGTGGTCACACATCGTTTTTAATATTCCAAACGACACATTTATATTTTGTTTATGCTCGTAATGTTACCAGATACGGATGTGGTCGTGCATTATTTTCTTCCTGTATATGAGTGCGTTTGCGATCTAGTAAATGTTAAGTAAATGCGAATACATGGTGTGTGTGAGTCCCTGTGGCGATTGAGTACATGTTGCGCGTGATTATATGTTGCGTGTGAGTACATGCTGTATTTGTGTACATGTTAGTTGAGGTTATATTTTGGGTGCGATTACATGTTTCGTGTAAATGCATGTTAGTTGAGGGTAAATATTTGGCGTGAGCTCATGTTGAGTGAGAGTATATGTTTTGTATTATTTACTAGTGCGTATGGATTCATGTATGCATGTGAGTATATACTGCGTATTGGTACAAAAATGTCTATGATTTCAAAAGTGCGTGTGATGACGTGCCGTACATTGTGAGAGTGAGCACAAATTAAGAATTTGCTTTGGTAATGTTCTGATGTGCTTATGTTAAATTGTTGGATCGGTCAACCCACGAAATGTACGGAAATTATTGTCCTACACAAATAATAATTTTAGAGAATTGAAATAAAAACTTTTGACAGACTAAGGTCACGCATTCTTATTGGCTATCAGAAAGCACAAACTATCACTGAACATTCTTGCAGTATATGTCAATATTTCATATTGCAACGGAATCCAATTTCACAGTGCAGATATTAATTTCATTTTTTGCCCCGAATGTAAAGCGGCGTACCAATAGATTTGCTAAGCAGAACGGATACAGCTATGGGCGTTTTGTTGAGAACAAAAACTATACGATATAAACTATAAAACAGTTGTGCGTGTTTTACTGGAGTACAAATAGTTCATGAACGGTATCGTTTGAACACTTTTTTTATAAAACATAAGTCGGTGAATCTGAAATTCAAGGTTCTCAATTGAGAACTATCAAAGTAGATTAGAATTTAAGCTGGGAACGTTACGTTTAAGTTGATGGTAAACAGCATGTTTAAATGTGTTTTGTCAATTTAAACTTTATCAGGTGTTCTGGAAAATTGATTTTGTTAAACACGTGTATTGACAAACACGAGGGAAGAAAGAAGTACAATCGCTCTGAATTATGTCATATGCCAGACACTAGTTTGTGTCCAAATTTTCGTAAAAGCCGTTATTGCCTTCACTTTGCTTTAAGTATAGGCATTTGTTACCGATATTAGTTATGTGCTTTTCTAAAGATGACATTAATTTTTAACTATTATAGTGCAATACACTTGAATCATTTGTTAAGAAGTGTGTTTTATCAGATCCGAAAGATGGAAATGAAAAAACATGTTTGTTGAAAATCAGCCAAACTATAGTATGGATTAGATCGCGTCATTGGACTATTTGCGTTAACAATTGCAGCTTTATCCAATCTAACAACGCACAAACCTAACAACTAAAATACAAGCTTCAATAAAATTTAGTTTCGGTACGCAAGTAAATAACAAATTCAATCACCGTATGTTACAATTATCTTTTATACATTACTTTATAGTTGTGCCATAATGAATGTGTATAATTTGATTCGGCGTACTAAGAGGTTGAGTTCATGTTAATCTTAATTATCTTGTTTTAGTTAAATAACGAACTAATACAATCTTTTTTTGTCTCAACTCCTGATTTTGATCCATCACTGGTGGCTTAATAAATACGACTCACAATGTTATTATCCGAGAACTGTTATGAGGAACACATATTGTAGTAGCTTAAAGAGTGCGCGTTAACTGATGCGTATTAATAAAATCAGATTTATAGTACGTGCCCCTTAATTAATGAACGTTGTTTGTTGGCGGTAGCCTGCAAAAAGTAATATAAATCCTCTCAGATTACTTTACGACCAATATGGATTAACCCTATAAACTGCGATGTGTTGGAAAACATACATTTTCACTTAATGTTCTTACGCATATACCTTATTAGTCAGCATATAAACATCATCATGCATAAATCATTCGCATATTGGAGAGAATATGTTTGCTTGTCACTTATCTGCAAGATTAATGACGGTGTACTTAAATTACTTAAATTATGTTTTATGGTTGGATCTCTAGTCTCTAGGACTAGAACTTAACTGGCAATAACATTATCCAAATTTTATACTAATGAGGAAATGGTTTTTACTTACACATTTTAGATTTTGACGGATGTGTCTTAGTAAGTCCCTTTTTGTTAGAATAAAACCAGCTTAAAAGACGCCACGAACATAAAAACTATTATTTCAATCCGTCATTATTTTAATAAAGGCATGTAACAAGTGCCTATCCATTAAAAACAGTTTAAATAAGTTAATAAAAGTCAACACAAAATGACTTATTCAAGATGATGTTAGCTGAAATGCCAATATATACCTATAAAAACGTACATTCGTTTATATACGAGACACACGTATAACGAGACACACGTATAACGAGACACAAGTATAAATCTAAAATTAGTTTGAGAAACACAAGCACTCAACACGATAATCTGCATTTGAATGCGAAGTATTGTTTTACTATTTCTGAGTTAAGAGTTCTGGTTGTTTATTGACAATTTTAGTCGAACGTGTTTTGTCTGTATCTTCAACTTGCACGAATATTACTGTGCGAAATTCGTTTCACACATTGAATAATGTCATGCCAAACCTTCATCATAAAGAAAATATATTTAAAGGACAATTCATAAATTGAAAGTGATTTATAGAAAAATTGCTTTCTTAATTATCGTTATTAATGGAGATTGCGCCAATTGCTAGGTCAATATTTATATTGCAAATCAGTTGCTACTTTCTTCAATACATCGGTAACAAGGCAAAAAAGTATTATTTTCAAATATGTCTCTCCCTAAAACAGCAGTTGTGTCTCTGACAGAGAATATCGAGCACATGCCATTAAGTATCCAGCAAGTCCATGGACATGATGTGGTCTATTAAACAAGCACATTGTAATTTACTAATCTCCGTTAACGTAGAAAGTATTATATCCAAGAGAATAACTAAAGCTAATAATTATCCGGGCATGACTTGTGTGATCGAGTTGATAATAACCGATTACACATGATACACTATCACATCCTATATACTTATTTATTATTCCATATTATTAAAGAAAGTTATTAAAGCAATCCACACTCAGTTACATTCATGTGTTGGTTAGTTCTGTATACAGTTTACAAAGCCCGTTAGTGCATTTGACGCCCGTTTAATTCCAATGTCACACTTAATCTAACACATATTGTGCACATACAATTAACAGCACACACTATACAAATGCAATGTCCAATAAATACAATTGATTAGTTTATTTAAACAATAACCTTAAATTAATTGTTTTATGTAAACTAGAACGATATTAATACAACTATTAGATTGACAAAAATGTTTTGTTTACAGTATTGAAATTGTTCCTTAGATTCGAATATACTCTACATTTCATAAAATAAAGATTATTTATTTTCCTTTTCGTTAAAAGTATTATTATAATGATTGCATAGAGCACAATGTGCGAACATAAAAAGGTTAACGGATGTTTATAGGATAATATTTATAAATGTCCATGAATTAAATTTTGGTTTATACAGCCACGTTTATATTTTTCTCGTCATGCGCATAACCTATATTAGAGAAGTACTTTAAACAGTTTAATCAATAAAAGTGTCAATGTATAAGTTGCTACTCAGGTATAATAGAACTTTCCGGAGCTTATTTATATTCCACTCCCGAATACATATTTGAAATGATATTTCTTTTGTCAAATGGTTGTATCATTTAATTTCATCTAAAACCCTTTAGCCTGAAATCTACTTTATCCATCTATCATAAATAAATGAAATATTAAATAAGAGACAAACGAATTTAATTTAGGAAAGCCATTAATGACTGAACGAAAAATAATTTGAATTGATAACTCTCTGTAATTTAGGCATTTGTTTAATGTATCGTTTATATTGATTACAAACAATAACGAAAATACATACCAAAAGGGTAATGTGTAGCTATGTTAAGACATGATGTGTTGAAAATGCTTAAATGCAGCATCTTTCAGAGTAAAACATTGCCATTTGCGATTGGGCATCCTAAAAGCAACATAAAACCGGACAATTCAGCATGTAAAATAGTTTTATTGATTGACAATGCGTTCAATGAATTTTAAAACGGTTGGGGTATTTATGGCTAGGCGTTGGGATTTTTTTAAATTTGGAAACATCGCCACTTTTATAGATTAATTGTGATTAACATCATTAATGTTTTAATTGACAAAATACCGTTTTAAATCGTAGTTCTATGGCCGTCAAAGTTAATTAATCCTGGCCTATTTCATAGAAGTTTACATTACTCATAAACGAAATCAATTAGATGAGAACATTTTCACCCATGTGTCAGGTAATGTTTGGCAATACGCATAACGTTTATAACAATGGTGTCATTGTTCATCGAATGTAGGTTACATACGAAAACATATCGCAGATGTGAAATGCGAGATTCATATTTATATAATAATTATCTCGCTTTAAAGCTCCACATAATATGTGTGCTATAAACTGAATGTAGGTCATTTTCATCAGAAAACGCGCATTGTAAAGTACAAGTGTATCCCCGAATGATCAAATAAAAATAACAATGTCTTCTACAATCATACTCATATTTATCTGTCAAACAGTTGTAGCAAATACATATTTGCAGAACATTTTTCCCTTAGTGTAATGTTATTTTGTAATATGACAATAAAAACGATTATTTATTATGCCAATGACTATAAACAATGATTGGATGTATCTAAAGTTTAGAGCAATTCGGCATCGGTCGCTGTCAATGCTGTAAAATTACATTTGTATAAAATGAATAAGACTTTCTCAAAGGAAAAAGTTTACATTCCCAACACTTGTAATCAAACTTAAGTAAGTATACCCGTTTATATCTGAGTGTTTTGCCTATTTGTTGGGTATTTTGCCAATCGCCAAAGGAAAGACCTCTGTCAGGATTATTAGTTTATAGATCGAGTTTTTGTTATGATTTAGCTTTCCAAATGAACGAGCTATCAATGACAGTTGCGTTAGTGCGTTTTTGTCTGTCGAAACATCAATTACGTCAATAAGAAACGACTGGAACATAACTGGCTTCACATAAAACCAGTTCTGTCCATGATCGCGTTTCCATTAAAATTGATATGATTAAAATCAGCCGCCGAGAAGTTATTGTCTGATGAAATAGCTTAGAAATGTGTCTGTAGCATAAATGGGTTCGGGATCTTTATGTTCAATTATGTATTGCAGAACTTATACGTTGCCATATCAATTACGTCAGCTTGTCAAAAACGAATAATGTGTATCTCACACGTGTCAATAGCACGTCGATTGGTGGTTAATCACTTTATATATTTAAATGTGGTTCACATTTCGGTTAATTCGTTATATGTTTCTGATTTCAATCATGTTTATTTAATGAACTTCGCCATCGGTGCATTTGTTTACCTTATTTGATTTAATTTTTTATCTTGAAGGTACCTTTCTTTTCGGTACGTTTGTTTAGCTTTTCTGATGTTTAGTTTGTTTGTCTAATGTGGTTTGCCTTTCATTGCGTTAATTTGACCTTCCTGATTGCAATGTTCTTCTTGAATGCATTCGTATTGCGCATTTCGTTGTTTATGTTTGAATTGTGTTTTCTTCTTAATAGTGATTTACCGTCCACTGCTGTTTTTCTGACGCATTGTTTCTGGAGTGGAATTTGCTTTTAATTAAATCGGTTTGCCCTTTTTATTTAAATGTTGATTCTAATTTGTTACTATCCTTTAAGGGAAATTATTAAGTTTAATGTCCGTTTAAACAATTTTTGAATATAAATATTATGAATAGGCGTAAACCTAAACTAAAATTTACGAACTATAGTCAGGGTTTTGGTTCGATTATTCAGCTTTCAATATAAGCGGCTGCCTTCAAGCTATGGTATTGATGATCACATTCTGTGTGAATTGCTTAAATGTTTAACTGAATGAAATATAATCAACATATATTTGTTAACAAGTTGTTAGGTTTATTGATTGTGATTACCGTGAGTTATTTGTATCATTTAAAACATAGGAATATAAGTACTTAATTCTTTCTAACCGAGTCGGACATTACTTTCTTGATTTCATAATTTAATGAGATCAGATTACAATGGAATTATGCATACTATATCGTGGTGAACCATCTTTTAAATAGTATAAACACAAACAATTTCCATTGACAAGTCCGAAGGAATACATTACTTTCTGGGACACTTGTTTATGGATAGAAGGTCAATCGAAGAAACTATGCTAAGAATGATTCATGTGAGTGCCACGGGTTCTTAATGACTGCTTTTTGCGAGTCAAACTTATGACAAGACACTTGATCTTTGGTGTGTTATGCTTTGTTGGCCTATGGAGCGAATTAATCTGGGATATTGGCGACATCACAATGTTCTCAGTCCATAATAAGGGGCCGAATCATATCTTAGATACGAAAAGCACAAACACTTGAAGAAAACGCGATAATAAAGGTAATAAATCTTCTCCCATTCAGGGCACATATTCCGTCTATAATAGCATCGATAAGAAATTAGAACTTATGTTTGTATCCCTCATAGTTCACACACAAATATATGTTGTAATGCTATTTGTTAAGAATTATCACACAATCGTCCAAAGTGTTACATTGATTTTAATTTAACTGTACTTAACAGACAACGTATTTAATTGCAGTGCTTTGTTATAAATGCAATTAACAATTAGCATAACCCTGAAGAATTGTTACAGGAAACTCCTTTATTATTCCCTTTTCGATGCAATATTTAAACAAAAACTGCTGTTGTTATTTGTTATGTTTTTTGACTCTCAACCAATTTGAATAAATTATATTACACACATATCATTTGCAATCGCGAATACCACGCGTGCTTAGATATCATGATTGGTAGATTACTTTCGCGTTGTCTGATAATCAATTGAAATATGATCAGTCTTTTGTGTTGATTCATGACAGAATCGTTTTCTCCCTTCGCAGTCTAACGGTTTATGTTATCATGTTGGATACAGATGTATTTGCTTGTGGACGAAAATAAATTCTTACAAAGAAAGAAAGGTAACTATTTCAGCAATACATTGAAAACGTAATTTCGTCATGTGGCTATGACAAAGTGTCAATAGTTAAAACAAGTATTGCATAAATATATTTTTAAATCGTAACAAAATATTTAAAATCGATTACTTATTGTTAGTAGTTATATGTCATTACCCCTCCTATATTTATTGTGTAACTGTATTCCGATTCAAACAAGTTATGTCCTTTTTTGTATTTAACTGTGATATGTGTAACATAATTGTAATTAGATCTTCTACACATGGTTTTACTTATTGCCATCGTTATCAGGCAGTGGTGCATATTTGTATTTATTTGTGAACGAATATATGTGTATGTGTACGAATTGAAATGTGCCAGATACGAACACTGGAATTAAAACCGTTATGAGACTATTCAGGAACTCGTGTAAAGTAAATGGTTACACGTGAACATCTGTTTTTTTGGCATTAACACGTTTCTTTTAGCTCTTGGTAACACACTTCTTTGACATTGTCATTTATGTAAAAATTATCACTTTATTAGAGCATGACATAACATGTATTCACTTCTCTGAAATATGCACAAGAATTAGCCTATATATATATATATACAATTATTTCGTTTTACTGAGAACAAACACCTTAAGATTAATCGGAATGCTGTATTTTCGAAAACTGGACCTTAAAAAGTAAGTGTTTACTTATATTCAGACCGCCTATCAAGTATAATTTAGATTGTTTAGATTAATTAACTTTCCAAAGAGTCCTTTCAGTTCATTCATTGTCCTCAAGCAAATTATACACAATCCCATTAATAATCGATAGGATCAGAGATAAACTGTTTTCATGATTGCATTATTCATTAGGGCCGGGAAATAATGAAAGTGTTTCGTTTGTTCACTTGATTAATTCATTGTTTTTTTTTCAGGAAAGAATATAATGTGGCTTATTGTGGAAGACTGTATTCTCGGTTTGTTGCATGTGATGATTTTAACATAACGTTCATATATATATTTAGGAATGTTATTATTTCTAAACCGGACATTTATTTCAAATGGACATGTTGAGATACCAATTGAGAATATCTTAGCTTTATGGTTGAATAATGATGAATGACTAATCCATGTATTTGTATAATGCAAGTGTAAATCGCTATGTCAAACGTTTAGAAGATCATTCTTACAATTAACAACTAACTATTATGCTTTCCTATATTTCACATGCACAGTTCCACCGACAATAATATAAAGAGTATTGTCGGAATAACCGCACAGCAACCTATATGTAAAACTATTATCTTAAGATGGACGCGAAAAGCGATGATGTTATGTGTATGTATGAACGGCTTGTATACATCGTTAACATTGTAAATCTTAATATTACTTAAAGATCTTCAATAATGTCTCAAATTGCATAAACCTTTGATATAAGGTTGCATTAACATATATGCACGTTTTTCTAACGATGCTGACACACTTTGAATATCAGAACTACCTACGCTATCTTACTTGTGTACTCAGGTTTAATATATAGTTAGGCATACTAAATTCGTAGTTATTCAATTACAGTTTGTTGTTTTTATACATATAGATCATTTAATGTTCTCAAGCAATTCTAACCAATATACTTATGCATGTGATTTGTGTTATAGCATGGACATTTCAATTATAGTGTATCGGACAATAGTCGTATTGCACTTCAAATTAGTTTTGATAACGGGTTTAGAATGGTATAATTAATATGTATGTCTGATATTAAATATGTTAAAATTACTTAAGCTTGTAATATAGCAATTGCTTCATTGATAGGGTTTGGACGTCGAATCAATTGTTGGGTTTTGACGTTATACGCATTGTTGGATTTCGGGCGTTGACCACAAATAATTAGTTTGGGAGTCGCACCAAATGATGGATTTGAAAATTTCACCAAATGTTGAGTTTGTGCGTTGACCCAAAGGGTGGGTCTGGGCGTTGCACGAAATATGTTTTTTTTCACAAAGGGTTTAAATTGAAATTGGGAGCATATATTGTTCTTTACTCACAGTTAAGATTGTATAACCTAACGTTGTATGTGTACGCTTTTAAGCTAAAATCAGCAGTTTTATGTAACATTAATTCGTGCTTAAAACAATAACAGTCTATTTACCTAATAATATAGAACCAAAGTATGTGGTTAAACTAATCGTTATTGTTCCACCAGGAATGTTTTGTTGAAA
>VMBQ01017623.1:0-10238 GCA_007657795.1 Dreissena rostriformis | reverse complement strand
ATTTGATATAATTAAATCAGCAAATAGTCAGAAAAATTAATACACTGAGTGGGCATCGAACTCATGACTTAAGAACCATACACAGAAGTGACAGTTATAATCGCTTAAACTAACTGTGCTATCTTCTTGCAAGTTTTGACTCAATTATTTTTAAACGAAGGTGTGGTCTGTGATAAGTTCTTAATTCAATGTGCTTTCTATTCCGGACACTGAAATAATAATGAATGCAATCAGTAAACGTTCTTTCAACAAGAACGTCTGAACACTAACACAGTGTTAAACAATAATTTATTTACTGGCAAGATTTCAATGCCAACATCGTGAAAAAAATATTAGTTGGTATAGTCTGGTGAATGGTGTATTATATGCATAAGAAAGACAGGCATACACTGTTATGGTGTAATGTCACGAATTACAATGCTTGCAATAGAGTGCTTAATCGTTTATACAACGTTACGAATATGATTGTTAAATGGATGCGATTGCGCTGTTTGTACCAAAGCACTGTGTGCGTACATGTAAGTAGCAATACAAGTGCTTGTGTACTTACAGTAAATTATATTGACATGGTCAATAATATTATTCATGTAATGTACACAATCTAATAAGATCTCTTCAATTTATAACGACTTTATTACTAAAATTGACATGTTTCGAATCGTTCGTACTTGTCCTCTGTGGTTAGCTTTGGCGACAACGTTTCGTATGTCGCAGCAACTGTTTCTGTAACGGATTAGAAACATCATGTTATCGGGAGGTATTGAGTAACGTTCAAATTTTGTCGTCTAACATATGCATGCAGTGCTATCTTGGGATTCACGCTGGTATTCTGTCCGAATTTATTTCTCAAATAATAAAGATATTTGTATACTCACTTTTATATGAGCTTTTTACTTATAACTTTTAGCATGCAAACTACTCACCGTTGAGCAATGACATAGAATACAACAGCATTTCTGTTACTGAATGTTTGGTTGATTCTTACACCGCTTACCATACACGTTAATATATTCATCTAATTGGTGTTGTTTTGTTTTTTTTTCGAAATAATATTAAGACCTTCTTCTTACTTTGGTTTATTTGCAATCTTTCGTATTCGTCAACCTTCCGTAATGCTGTTGGAATGGTTTTGTACTCAGAAGAATAAGTCGCTGTAAGCGTAAATTTATTGAATGGATATCAACAGTACTGCAAAGGCTATTTTAACCAAACTTGTTACGAAACAAATATACAATCTTGCATTGTAAGTAAATAACGAGTTAGGCTTTATTTCAATCTATGGTCAAATTTCACTAGTTAAGAACCATGAGTCGCTGATTATTATGTAGGCCCTTTTTTTCAAAATTGTTGTAAACGTCACCCAATATTTAGGAATTGTAATGGCCAGATTGTAATAGTGGTTAGTTGCTTTTGTCGTTGAGGACAATTCCTCGTAAATAGAATTAGCCGTTCCTTAACGTGTTTCCATTTTGCCCGATGCATATGTTCTTTGAAAATAAAATAATAAAACGTACGTTTTATCAATAATTCTTGGTAAACGTATATCGGCATTGTTGATATACAATTACTGAATATAGAAATACAGAAGCCCAAGAGATATCAGCAGGAGAGAAACTGGAAACACCATGCGAATATCTTTATTTAAAACAAGTGACCAAATGCTTATACAAAACATTACTATAGATGTGATAACACACACAAAACATTATAAAAAGTGTGGTCATTTGCTTGGCAGGATCAATTCAAATCATTGGGTATAAACCAGTTTTAAGGCACGCCAAATATCACACTTCGACCAGAATAAATAATGCAAAAGCGACACTGCACAATTTATAAGAAGACAATTTCGCCATAAAAAAAAACATTTAAATGCACAATTAAACCTTGGTCTTCACATTCACACAAACAACATTTTACGGCATGAAAACCTCGTTAACAATCACACAAAACGCAATTGAAATTTACATTAACCAAGGTAGCATTATTATTTGTTATATTGATAAGGGTAAGTGTTGATATACTTACTGACGTCTTTTATGCCGCGTGTATAAGACCGTGACTACACTTTAAACGACGACTGCTACAATGGCTGAAAATGGGGCGCATACAATCTCCCCACGAGAAAGCCCATCAGTCTGTGTTTCTCCTACAGCTTGAAAGCAAGACACATATCACAAGCAACGTGTTTGGGTGACTTTTTGATTTCATGTTCAAATTGTGTAAGTATCATTAAAAGAAGGCAAACGTGTACGATCAAAGTAATAAACATCGGCCTGTCAGTGGATTCGGTGAAATTAGTAAACGAAACACAGCTTATATATAAGTGACTTACGTTTGGTCATACAGAGAGCTCCAGCAAAGCCTTCTGCACAGTCTTGTGAACATACGCCGTCTATATGATGACACGGCCATAACATTTACCACATGCTGCTGAACAATTGTCTCCAAAGAAACCGACATCACATGCTAGATTAGTGAATATCAAGTGTGTATATATATTAATTCTAAAACCAAATGTGCTCCTTGTTAAAAATGGAATTCAAGAAGAACAATTTGAACAAAAATCACGACAATAAATATAAAACAATTAGAATACATTGTTTTGACACAGTCATGTCGTAAAACGCTTTCATTATTAAGTATAACCCACTTTTCCAATTGATCTTTTTATCATAAACAAAATTTGTGTCATACACAATTACAAGAGACGATAAACGAGAGAAATGAAAGTATTCTATTTTAAATCAGCATGTAATACGCATCAAGTCATACCAGATTGGACACTGTTTAAATAAAAATGGCATCCAAAAGTTTTGACCGCAAAGGATTTCCATATTATCCAAAAATAAAATACTGGATCCCGCACCACTTCTTTGAATACGCGTTTAATTCGATAAAATATATCATAAAGTAGGAACACGGCACATCAGTGAACTGCCAAAAGAGAAATAAAAAAATGATTACGGTATATTCTTTGTTTGGACAACAATGTAAAATGTTATCAATTGTGCGGTTTTCGCTACAGTTCTTAATATAATCTCAGGGTGCCATCTTTTTTATTGTACATTGAAATCCTGAAGAATGAAACTAAACTACCAAAGTATCATTAAAATAATGCGAACACATATTATCAAACTAATAAACCTTTATCTGACCGTTAAATCGGCAAAATTCGAAAGAAAACGAACCAACACATGCGTGGATAATTGCTGATCATGAAATTCAGTGTATCACATTCAGAAAACACAAACATAAAAATACGTTTAAAATGGAAAGCAATCCATCTGCCGTAATAATGGAGTTGGCGCTCACATTAATATCACAATAAGGGACAATGGCTTAAATCTGTAAATACATAACTGTTATTTATATAGAAAACGTGCTTGAAACAAGTGCGTGTTGTGCTTTAGACAAACGCTTGGTGTGCTTTCGTCCGAAAAATTAAAAGCAAAGTAAAATGTTCTTATATGTTTAGAGTATAATGACCTGTTTTAATTATTTTTTAATTTTTTTGACATCCATTGTTTACAAGTTGCATTGTGTATCATTTGTGTACTTAAAATGTGAATACGATGCATTTTTACATAGGGATGTTTGCATTAGTATAATGGTTGTAATTTACCGTCTGTGCACATCGTCCCGTTATATCCGGGTTCACATTACCTGGGCACACACCGGAAACCTTGTTACATGCAACCTGATTATGACAATTACCACACGTGTTCTGACATCCAGGACCGTACCATTCGTATTCGCATTCTGTTTAAAGAATGATCAAGAATAACAATTTAAAATTAAATTTAGTATTGGCATCGATTATCTTATTATCGCATCAGTGGAATTAAGGAGAACATTTTTTGATATGATTCATATTCAATACCATATATTTGTCTGATTTGTAACATACCTTTATATCTAAAATGTGGCATTCGCATAATGATTACATTCAGTTTAAACAGTCAATACTAACGCGTCGTAAACGAAGACATATCTTCGACAGAAAGTTTATAAAGAGTTAGGGTACTGTCAATCGGAATCTGACATTTAAACATATCGTTAGTGCATAGAGGAACTTTATATCCTGCAGCACACCCAGCTGGACACACACCGGAAGTCTTATTACATACAGCGATGTTCAGACACTGACCACATCTGGTCAGACAGCCAAGTCCGTACCATCCGCTCTCGCAGGCTGTTAATATACAGTGTACGTAACATTTGACAAACGATGATTTTCTATTTAACGCTGATATAAAATAATTAATTTCAGTTGGACACACACCGGAAGTCGTATTACAGGGTTCAACAGGGTTCAGACAACGACCACATCGGGTCAGATAGCCCTGACCGTACCATTCGTTATCACATGCTGTTTATACACATTTTTATTGAGAACATCACTTATAAAATAATAACGAATATCAATGGTTTAACGTTTCGATGGTAAATTATAAAAATAATAATGTGGGGAAAACAATTTGTAGCATAGTTAATGCTGCAAACATCAATTGAAACTTAGTTAGTGAATTGTCTATGAACTGTTCATTGATTAAAACATGCAAATCAACAGTTAAATATATATATATATATTACTGAGACTATCGACATGATGACAGGACGGACACATTGTTACAGGGTACCTTGTTCTGACAATTACCACACCTGTTCTGACATCCAAGACCATATCGTAAATTTTTGCATTATGGTAAATGAATAGTAAAGAATAACATAAAACAATATAATTCATTACTTGCATTGTTGTTTTCATTTTCACGTAGTGGTAAGCAGTAAAAATAAGGTAAGCGATTTCAGTGATGGTTTGTATCAACTTCAATTCAACATTCAAATAGCATACGTATTATTACTTCTCTTTATATTCAGCGGAGATGTGATATTGACATTTACATACCTCTTTTATTTGGTTTAAACAATTAACAAAATACCGTTTTAAACGAAGAAATATCTAGTCACAAGTAGTGTGTAAAGAGTAAATTATTATTTATTATCTCAAGTGAAAGCACCGTTAAACGGAATAAGAAATGTTAACTTACCATCTGTACACAGAGAACCAGTATATCCTGCAACACATTCTCCAGCTGGACACACACCGAAAGTCGTATCACAGGCAGCGTTGTTAAGACAATGACCACATCTAGTCAGACAGCCTTACCGTACCATCCGTTAAAACATTTTTTCTTAAAGGACGTATTTACCATAAAGTTGAACATTATCATGATTAAATTAAAAGATAAATCATAACGTTGTTTTAAGAGATAATATACAATAAAAGTACAGTTTATTTACGCGTTAATGAAAAAAGCACGTGAACTTCCTTTCAAATAAGCTTTTGCGTCTTAATGATACCATATGCCATAATTCATGTGTAAATAATTGTTCTCAACATGAATTTGGTCTCCTACGATCTACCATTTTTTCTTTGAATTAAAAAACTAAATTGTATTTCTGAAAACAAACAACTCCATTATTACATATTGTAGATGTTTAATAAAGATACAATAGTCACAGGAGATCAGTCACTGGGCGACGTAACAAAACCGAATTTCGGCAAACATTCGGAAATCATTTTTATTTACGTACTACTGAATGTAAAACTCATTATATAAAGATATTATTGTTGTGTATGTGTATTTAGCTGATCCTATAATTACCATTTATTATAATATAAAGTCAATTTGAAAAAAAAACATTTCTGTATGAAACCATGTTAAATAGCAACTGTTTCACATAAAATCATACAGTTTCTTATATTTGTAAGTATTGGTGTTTCCAAAAATTGGTTCTGTGCTGGCTTGTTACTCGAAATTTGAAATGCATGAACATGTTCGGGCATTGGTTTTGAACTTGTTGTCTCACTACAAGTATTCGAGAATGTATAACAGTACCTAGTAATACACTTATATAATTCTTCTAATATCTTTGCAAATGAATGTTCTGTTAATTTGTTTAGATTCGGCCCTGTCCTTAGCCATATGCACATTGATTCTCAGTAAATAAAACAGTGATATGGTGATATTTAAAGACATGTTGCGTTATAGTGTCCGGTACTAGTCATGTTTATACCCTGAAATATGTGTTCATACATAGACAAAAAAGTGAAGCCATTTTGTCGAACAAATAATTTTACTAATAATATTGAATAACGACATTTGTCCAAATCTCAATCAGTTAATAAAATACAATTCTGATTGAACACACATATATCCGAATTCAATAATTTATTTACCGTTAAAGTTCTTGTATAAACGATGGAAAATAAATAAATCCTTTACTTGCATTGCACGCGGGCCCTCTCCAGCCAGCCTGACACCCAACTCTACAGGTACCATTTATAGTTTCACAATGTCCTCCCAGACAATGACATGCTTGTTCACAATTAGGGCCATAGGTTCCATTCATGCAATCTAAATCAAATGTCTATATAAGATTACTAAAAACGTGTATTTTACAAGAAAATATTGCGTTCATATTTAGTTTCAATACTGATTATTTCATTCATGTAAATAATACCGTACATTTATTTCATCCAACTGTTGCGAATACTAAAACGCTTAACTGAACAACCACCAACATTATTCTTACATTAATGCATGAAAAGTTTACTTCAATAAATGAGTGAAACGTGATGTGTTACCTTCTTGTCGGTAAACTTCTTTTTCACACATATTGTCATATAATCAGTTACTGTTCTCTGTTGACCAATAACGCGTATTGCTTGTATTGCCTGGAGCGGACTTATCTCATAGGTTCTTAGGGTGTCATTAACATGAGTGACGTGTTGTTTGACAATGTGTTTGTCGTCATTACCACCATACACTGTAATATTCTTAAACTGATGGAATGCTGAAATATAAACATCTTTACTTTGAATCATAAGTTCACAATTAATATTTCTATATAAGTTAAACGTCATTTGAGTACAAACATCAATTTTGTGACAAAACTTCGTTAACCCCACATCTCATATTTATTGAACACCTTATGTTATGATTACATGTAAATGTATCATTAAACACAGCGTGGGCTATTACACAAAACTATATCTTAACTAATTTTCTACCTCCGTCTGTTCGCCCTTTTAGTACAACTCGCTCTACAAATTAGGTTTGTGAGATATTTAATTGGAGCCAGGTATGTCTTTTAATTGCGGAACAACATCAACACATTCAGGAGGACCTGTACTTCCATCGATGGCTCGTCCAACATCCCAATCCAACCATATTGATCCGTTTGTCGTCAGTGTTGCTACTTGCGTTGAACTTGAATTTGTGATTGAACCTTAAACATTCTAATTGATTTTATTAACTGGATAAATTTTGCAATATTTGGAATAGGAACATTGGTAATTTTCATCAGCTGTAAATGATAGCAAATGTGTTTTCAAGTTTTGAAAGTTTAATTTATTTTAGCAAAATGTATCCGTTTTCTGATTTTGCTTCAGAGATGTGATTAGTCTCAAACGTTAAAATATCGATCTTTCTTTAAACTTAATTTATAACAGGAACAAAAAAGGAATATAAATAACACTTTCAGTTACCCACTTGCAATTCACACGTTCATAAAATCGATTAGAAACAAATCTTATAAACTGTTTGTCTATGAATAATGTTTTAATTAAGATACATCGATTCTGTATGACAGAAACATGTTCGGAGAAAAACTAATTTTACTAGTAGTGTTTGCCACGAATAAAAGTATTTATTTGTTATCACGAGTAAATAGAGATCCAATCTGTACCGAAACCAATGCATTTTCTTTTTTTGTGATGCTTTTTAAACGTTGCTTAACTTTAAAAAAGCTTTAAACAGGAGAATTTAGTGGTAATTAAATCAAAATAACGACGATACTCTACCGACAATTTTCACTGTTAATTGTGTTTGAAACAATAAATTGTCAGTTTTAAATCAATTTTCTCTATAAAAAAACATAAGTTCAAAAAGTAAAATAATAAGAGTTTTTTATTGTATTAAAATTAATAATAGTAATTATATATTAATATCACATAGCGTTACTATAAATAGTAATAAAATTGACTCGAATGCATGTGATTATCGCTCAACGCAAGGTGATTATCACGTTTGGCCCTGCAGAGCTAAATGTTGATAATCGATAATCGGCCCCGGAGCTAAAGCACGTGACGTCAAATGAACAAAATGGCGTCCACATTCAGTTTTTTTTCCAACGGTGCTTAATAAAATTAAGTCACAAATAAACGAAATAATAATAAAAAAAAAGATCATTAAACGTAGCACATAATAAGAATCATGAAAACAATATCGATTGCATCTAAATCTGTACTGAAGATTAGATTGATGACACTATTTGAGCTTTAAGTTTAACAGGCATCATTCAAATCAAAATTTAGTGAACGACAATCTTACCTCAATGACAACTTTAATCCAATGCTTACAATAATAAAATAACAACGATATGCATTTCAATTTTCTGTTTTTCCACCCCTTTATCTTAATTTATTTCAAACTACACTTTTTAAAACGTTTTACGAAATCGAATTACTGCTCGGAGTGATTTCTTCAAATCCTCTTGAAGTTTCCAATTATTATTAAAGGTCAGATGAGCATAAGTAAGGCGATGACAAAGAGTTGTTTCGTGAGAAACATTGCGACTTTAGATATTTAAACAATTGTTTGACAGTCAACACGATACTTGTATTATAAACACTTCCGGATTCCACACTTNTAAAAAAAAAAGATCATTAAACGTAGCACATAATAAGAATGATGAAAACAATATCGATTGCATCTAAATCTGTACTGAAGATTAGATTGATGACACTATTTGAGCTTTAAGTTTTACAGGAATCATTCAAATCAAAATTTAGTGAACGACAACCTTACCTCAATGACAACTTTAATATAATGCTTACAATAATAAAATTGCAACGATATGCATTTCAATTTTCTGTTTTTTCCACCCCTTTATCTTAATTTATTTCAAACACACTTTTTAAAACGTTTTACGAAATCGAATTACTGCTCGGAGTGATTTCTTCAAATCCTCTAGAAGTTTCCAAATATTATTAAAGGTTAGATGAGCATAAGTAAGGCGATGACAAAGTGTTGTTTCGTGAGAAACATGGCGACTTTAGATATTTAAACAATTGTTTGACAGTCAACACGATACTTGTATTATAAACACTTCCGGATTCCACACTTAATAACCGATTATCAACAGAAACAAAAGGATAACATATATCCACGGTAAAAGTTGTCCCAAATACTTATACAAAGTCAAACTTGTATAAGGCATTTTGAAAGATAACAATGCTGGCAGGAGAAATTAAGAGGCCAAACACCAATAGCAAAAGACATTACAGCAAACATTCCAAAAAGTGTGTTATTGCTATAGGATCTCGAAACAGCCTACAGCAGAACTAAATACATTTGAATATGGAAAAAACAATAGTAACGATGGTAATCACACCATATCCCGGTGCGAAATAATGTTACATAAAGTGAATGGGTAAATCGTTTCGTTTAATTTATATATACTGCCAGCATGCGCACGCACTTGTGTATGGTACAGCGGAAACGTGTTTAAACGTTTAAAGGATACAGTATAACACATGTTCTGGTCAAATTCCATTAAACCTGGGCAATAATGTGGCCTCAAGAGTGTTAAAACACAATTTAGCTTACATGAGCTTTACGTGCGTCTTGAATCGTATGTCATCAACATTTACTTTATTAATTATCTATATTCCACATTAATTGTCCGATGAAACTTAATACAAAAATGTGTTAAAATGATATCTCGGGCGAGTTAAAACTGGGTCATGTGAGGTTAAAAAAACAAGGTCACTTGGTCAGATTAAAGAAAAACATTGTCTACACTTTTGAAGTCACTTTTCAAGCCGAATGTACATGAAACCTGGTCAAATATGTGTTCTAACGATATCTCGGCCAAGTTTGAATATGGTTCCAGTCCTTTGAAAACATAGCCATCGGGGCGTGCAACAGTTTTCCTTATATAGCTGTATTGAAACCATGTGTACAGTCTAGAGGTCACATTTTAAATTCAATAATCATGAAACTTGCTCTGAACATTTGTTCTAATGATATCTGAGCCAAGATAAAAAAAAATGGTTTCAAACAGTTTAAACATGATCTGTACATAACACACATAACACTTTGACCTATGATCATGAAAATTGGTGTGTTGGTTCACTAGATTTGGAGAAAAGCAATACCAATTGAATT
>VMBQ01017622.1:0-10629 GCA_007657795.1 Dreissena rostriformis | reverse complement strand
CAAACTGTTTGCTATTCTGATAGTATTCTTTCAATAAAAAACGCAGAAAATGCTAATTTTAGAAATTCGGCAGACGACATTTTAGCAGACGACAAATTTACCAGCATGCAAAGGGTTAAATACAGGAAGTGATACAAGATGATTGATCTTGCACAAGCTGGTATAGTTCCACTGTGCTCTGATTATCGTATTATTATTTATTAGGACAGAAGACATTTTTTCATTCCGCTTCCAGAAATCTGGCATGAGCCAGTTCAATATTGTTTGTTCATTTGATTGTTCCCAATGTACTAGTAGGACAGAATTTCTGTCACATTGCAAGAGTTGGGCAACCTACAAACTTCTCCTTGGTAAGCTGGTGAACCAGTACTATACCATACTATACTATACTTTTGCAAGTAATTGACAACTGGTCTAATTAAATGATGTCAGATTGCATAAAAACTCTAACACTGGACACATGTTGAATATAGAATTCATGTATGGACTGTAAAAGTAACCCATGCCGGACATTTAACTTTACGGTGAGGACACATTTCAAGTTAAAATTCAATTGCTTGAGAAATGTAATAGTTGGCTCTACAAACTTAGACCATGTTATGCTTATTCCATAAAAAAAGTTCATTTGTACAGACATTGGGATCCTGGGCATGAATAACACGTTTTTTAAATCTAAACTTTGTGGTGATGACATATTTCAAGTTTCAATTCAATCACTTGAGAATTTATAAGTCTACTCCACAAACTTTCAACATTTTATGCTTGTGCCATAACAATGTCTTATTTCAATGGACTATAACTCAAGAATGTTTGGATCACTGCACATGAAGAAGATGTCTTTAATATCTACACTTCAAGTTTCGGTTAAATTGCTTGGGAAATTAAAAAAAAAAATACCTCCACCAGCTTATTACATTTTAATCATACAAACAGTGGACAGACCGACCAACCAACAGAGTGATTCCTATACAAACAGTGGACAGACTGACCAACCAACAGAGTGAGTCCTATACGAACAGTGGACAGACCGACCAACCAACAGAGTGAGTCCTATACAAACAGTGGACAGACCGACTATCCAACAGAGTGAGTCCTATAAACACCCTTTCAAACTTCGTTTGCAAAGGTATAAATATTTAAAAAATTCAAAAGACCACGTCAACAATGTACATTTTAATCTGCAGTATTTCTCAATCCACAAAACTGAATGGCCAGAACTTTTGCTTGCTGACTGTGAGGTAGGGGATAAAGGGCCAAAAAAATAAATTCATGACCAAATCTTCACAAGTAAAATTGCAGTGACAGAAATCAAATCCCCAACTGAAATATGTCTCAAAGATCAAGAAGAGCCTTATACTACCTCCCAGGGATTCCAGGGCCTTCCTTGATTTGTCAGAGAGCTTGTTGAAGGGGAGCTCCTTGTCCTGTAGCAGCAACACCAGGTCTGCCTTGGGCACCGGGATCAGCCAGTCGTGGATGAATGGCAAGATTGCGGTAGCTCCCTGCAAACATGGGATAGAATTAGAACATGAAATGTATAACAGCTCATAGCTCCCTGCAAACATGGGATAGAATTAGAACATGAAATGTATAACAGCTCATAGCTCCCTGCAAACATGGGATAGAATTAGAACATGAAATGTATAACAGCTCATAGCTCCCTGCAAACATGGGATAGAATTAGAACATGAAATGTATAACAGCTCATAGCTCCCTGCAAACATGGGATAGAATTAGAACATGAAATGTATAACAGCTCATAGCTCCCTGCAAACATGGGATAGAATTAGAACATGAAATGTATAACAGCTCATAGCTCCCTGCAAACATGGGATAGAATTAGAACATGAAATGTATAACAGCTCATAGCTCCCTGCAAACATGGGATAGAATTAGAACATGAAATGTATAACAGCTCATAGCTCCCTGCAAACATGGGATAGAATTAGAACATGAACTGTATAACAGCTCATAGCTCCCTGCAAACATGGGATAGAATTAGAACATGAAATGTATAACAGCTCATAGCTCCCTGCAAACATGGGATAGAATTAGAACATGAAATGTATAACAGCTCATAGCTCCCTGCAAACATGGGATAGAATTAGAACATGAACTGTATAACAGCTCATAGCTCCCTGCAAACATGGGATAGACTTAGAACATGAAATGTATAACAGCTCATAGCTCCCTGCAAACATGGGATAGAATAAGAACATGAAATGTTTAACAGCTCAAAGCATACATAACCAGAAACAGACCATTAAAAGTGTGATGGCAGTAGCTCCCTGCAGACATTACAAAGAAATTGAGCATTAATGGCATTATAACAATAGCTCCCTGCAAATATGGGAGAGAAATAGAGCATGAAACAGAAAGCAAACATGAACAGTATGATGGCAATCGCTCCCTAAATATTTGGAACAGTAAAGAGAAATAGAACAGGAACATTAAGAAGGCAACAATCCGCACAGTGATGGGATACAAATAAACTTATAATAACATAGAAAATAATAGAATTTGTCCTTACCAATATCCTAACCAGGCATCAACATGATTATTAGACTTCTTGTCTTGCTCATAAACACAGCTCATTATATACACAGAATTGAAATATCACTTTCCGCTTTAATGTAATTTTTCGTTTAAAGGAGGTCTCTTATCATCAAAACTTCAGTATGGGTGGAAAGTGTTTTCCCTGATTATCCTGTGTGTACTACACAGACAAGTATGAGATGACACCTTAAGCACATGCATTAAGCCCTGTTTTCCCAGAACAGGGCTCAAATAGTGCCAATCTTCTATGCTAATTAATTAAGCATACAGAAGCTGTGCTGACTCACCCAGAGGACCAGCTCTGGTCTTCCGGTAGGTGTGGACTTGATGAACAGCATTCCACCGGCAAACTTCCCCGAGGATTTCTGAAAATGATCAAGCAAGCCATGAATACATTACAGAAGCTTCATTAAGGTATATGTCTTTTGCATTAAAGTGAGTATGCACGATTTTTATATTTGTTAAATTGTAATAAATTGATAGAATTATGTTACAATAACACAAAACAGACAAGACAAATTATACATTGGAGACGAATTTCATAAAATGCAGCAAAGACAAATTAACGCCCCGAGCCGATTGTGACGAAGATATTTCGTACATACTTTCCTACAATAACCGAAGCATTCGTCTTTTTATTAGGATCGGAGTAAGTGTTTGTGTGTCATATGAATAGGTATCGTTGCAGGAAATAAGAATGATCCGTGAAACTAAATTTAGATTCACATCGTTCACGCATGATATACATGCTGGCAAATACGACTGTACAGACATTTTTTTATTTGAGAATTAAATATCTGGCTTATTTCGCATTTTTCGACACATGTTCTTCTTAACTTTTATTTTAATTTATATTGAAATATATGCATAATAAGTTTTTTTACACATTTTATATAAATTCATGAATATTTGACAAAATCGTGCATACTCACTTTAATCATCACCTCAAAGTTTCAGTATGTATAATCACTTATATCAACATGTTGTCTATTGTGGAACATTGTAACATATTAATTACATATGGAACGATGATATATATTAATAACATATGAAACAATTGTAGGGGAAAAATTATCACAGAAAAATCAGAAAATATGAAACTGTTGAACATCAACAGTGTAAATAGAAAGCTCAAAAGTTAACCCCAGCATATTTTAATCACCTAAAAGGTGTAATATAAACAGTGTCCCTCTTATCACCTGGAGGTCCCCGATTATGTCCAAACTCAGGGAGCATACTCAAGAAATGTCCAGTCAGTAAGTACTGACTATAACCTGAAAACTGACTCGAGAGTGTCTCTATCAGCTCAACACTTTTAATATGATCAAGCTTCAATAGAAAGGTTTAAACTGAATCAAATGAGCCTAGTTCTGGGAAAACTGGGCTTAATGATGAGCATAAAGTGTCATCCTAGATAAGCCTATGGAGGCCACAAAAGCTAATCAAACACTAAACTTTCCGCTTTTATGGAATTTTTCGTTTTAATAAGAAATCTTCTTAGCAAAAATCCACTTTAGGCCGAAAGTGTCATTCCTGATTAGCACGTGCAGACCAGGATGACAATAAACGCACACGCATTTAGCAAAAATTTCCAAAAACGAGGTTCAGATGCCTGGTGCTATGACTCACAAATATCGTGGGGTTATTAAGGAGCAGATTCTTGACATTCTGGCTGAAGAAGTAGTACAGAGTGCTCTTCTCTTCCCCTTCAAACTTCAGCAGGTACGGTGTAGGATCAAACTTCCTGATATCATACTGTTTCCTGGAAAAAAATTACGGTGTAGGATCAAACTTCCTGATATCATACTGTTTCCTGGAAAAAAACGTACGGTGTAGGATCAAACTTCCTGATATCATACTGTTTCCAGGAACAAAAGTTACGGTGTGTGATCAAACTTCCTGATATAATACCGTTTCCTAGAAAAATAGTTACGGTGTGGGATCAAACTTCCTGATATCATAAAGTTTCCTGGAAATAAGTAACGGTGTAGGATCAAACATCCTGATATCATACAGTTTCCTGGAAAAAAGTAACGGTGTAGGATCAAACTTCCTAAAATGATACTGTTTCCTCGAAGAAAGTTACGGTGTAAAAACAAACTTCCTAATATCATACTTTTTCCTGGAAAAAAAAAGTTACAGTGTAGGATCAAACTTCCTGATATCATACTGTTTCCTGGAAAAAAAGTTACGATGAAGGATCAAATTTCTAATATCATATTGTTTATTGGGAAAAAAGTTACCCTGTGGGATCCGAATTTCACATAAATTGCTTTCTTGAAAAAAAAGAATGGTTTAGTTTTATAACGTCCTCACATCACACTGTTTCCAAGAATATTAATTTGTTTCCTAGAAATTGATGTAAGGTGTAAGATCAAAATTCTTTATATTTACTGTTTACATGAAGAAAAACTTCCATTTTTTTTAAATTAATCAGAAAACCCGATTTGAAAGTTCTCTATCCTATAGCCTGCTTAAGCCAGCCACTCACCTGACTGCCAGCCAGTCCGGGTTGGAATCAGTGATCTCTGTGAAGCCCGGCTCCTTCTCCTGCATCATCATCTGCTTCATTGTGGGAGTCCAGCACCTGTGAGGACAGAGGAACCATGGGATAATGAGTCGCGTTCTGAGAAAACTGGGCATAATGCATGTGTGTAAAGTGTCGTCCCAGATTAGCCTGTGCAGTCCGCACAGGCTAATCAGGGACGACACTTTCCTTCTAAACTGGATTTTTGCTAAGCAGAGACATCATTCAAACAAAAAATTCCATTAAAGCGGAAATTGTCGTCCCTGATTAGCCTGTGCAGACTGCACAGGCTAATCTGGGATGACAATTTACGCAAAAGCATTATGCCCAGATTTCTCAGAACACGACACTAATGAGCGAATAGACTTAGGAATGTACTTAAACACAATTTGAAAGGGGTTGGAAATTAGCAGTGGCTACTAGCCAATGGCCTTTTTAATTTATGTGGGCCCCTAGATTATCTGAGATGGCACATTATGTCTTCTAAAAAAAAGTAGTATTCGAAAAATAATGAAGGGAAACAATGTAGAAAAAGTTAGTTTCCATCCCTGTTGTGTTCTGCTACACAATGTCAAACACATTTCTATGAAGAAAATGAGTGGCAACAATTTAAAATCCCTAAATTCATGGTCACTTTATAGCCTAGCAGATCAAAATCAGTGTTGACCTCTATGAATCTAAAAGGTAGTTTAAGGAATGTCTCGCCCCTTCATAAGATCTTCCACTCAGTGTACTGGTCTGCCAAAAAATATATGTGTCGTGTTCTGAGAAAACTAGGCATAATGCTTGTGCGTACATTGTCATCCCAGATTAGCCTGTGCACAGGAGTCCGCACAGGCTAATCAGGGACGACAATTTCTGCTTTTATGGAATATTTCGTTTAAATGATGTCTCTTCTTACTGAAAATCCAGTTCAGGCAGAAAGTGTCGACCCTGATTAGCCTGTGCAGACTACACAGGCTAATCTGGGACGACACTTTACACACATGCATTATGCCCAGTTTTCTCAGAACAAGACACATACATGTATCATCTAAATCGTTAATCTTTTGTCTCAGCTGACTGAACAATCGCTAACCAAAATTTAGCTCTGCTGCAGAGTATTGATTATTCGCTAATAAGGGTTTCACATCCCTTCACACAGTTTTAAAGCAAAGACAAACCTAACCTGAAACAAAAACTGATCGATAATGTTTGTGACCTTGACCCTTTGAAATGGTGACACCATCTGATTGAATTTTAGATTTGTCACAAGTTGTGATTCCTTCCAATCAAGTTTTACTGAGCAAAAATAGAGTTCCAATTATGATTTAAAAACAAGGTATGTCGCCATAGGATGACATATGCCCCCTTTTTCCACATTTTTCAAACCTAAACGCAAAACCTTAACGCAAAGTGTGACGGAGTTTGTGACAGTGCGATCACTATATGCCCACCTTCGGGGGCATAAAAATTGGATAATTGAACTTTTAGTGTTAACTTAAAATTCGACCAGATTCATGCATGTCAGATGAATTCTTTTAAAGGAAAACATTTGTAATGTTAAAATCTCTTCATTAAAGGCAAAGATGTCTGCTTGGGTATACTAACGACTTGGAGACCGTCATGGGGACCAGTTCATGAGTAGAGGAGTTGACGGTCTGATTGGTGTTCAGTTTGTCATCCGTGATCTCAGTGGTCCACTCTATCTCGGCCACACACACATTCACATCACAGCGTATCGGCGGGTTGTACTTCTGTGGCTTCTTCTCTTCTTCTGCCTTTTTCTCCTCTGCCTTGTCTTCAGTATCCATTTTCACATCTCCTGCTCCATCTTGAAGGATATAAGTTAATACATTGCTAATACTCTAAAATCATTTATAATGGTCTGCTTAAAATGTTGTGGCCTTTACAAAACAAGAGCACCGCAGAGCGGATGCCAACGCTCGGCTGAGGGTGCAGTTTTGACCTTTGACCTTGAAGGACGACCTTGACCTTTCACACCACTAAAAATGTGCAGCTCCATGAGATACACATAAATGCCAAATATCAAATTGCTATCTTTAATATTGCAAAAGTTAGGGCCAATGTTACGGTTTTGGGACAAAGCGGACGGCGGACGACGAGCAGGCTAAGAGAATACCTCGAGTTTTCTCCGAAAAACAGCCGAGCTAAAAATGATCTTTGTGAACACAAAAATTTGTGGATTTCTGATTTTGGAAAAAAAGAAGAATTTGTCCTGATGTGGTTGTGTTTAATTTGAAAAAAAGGATTAGGAGATACTCGCTTAAAATAGTGTTTCTCTGAAAGCCACATTCAGGGCCAAACCAAGAAACTCCTATCTACGGTTTATCCCCAACCATGTTTTTCTTTGAAGTGCTTATCATTAAATTCCACCTCACAGTTCAACATAAATGTTTACATAAGACTTCTATAAAATCACTCACCTGCTTCTTTCTGCCAGGGCAGGGAACCAAACTTCGAGATGACGGCCACAAACAGGGCACCAGTGTCATTGTCATGGGGCAGGATGCGAACACTGTTCAAAGAAAAAAACAAACATATACATTTTAATTGCAATGTGTGTTATAGTAGAGGACAAAACAATCAGTTTTACAATCAATTCACACAACTCGAAACTGTGAATCTGCTGCTAAAGTGGGCTCATCAAGGTTTAACTAGTTTGAATCGAGGTTTAACTAGTTTAAACCTATTTATGTAAGCTTGATTGCAGCGAAAGCTTATGGCTTATTGAAATGCTCTTTAGTCTGTTTCCTGGGTAGAACAGTACTTGGTGACTTTTGGAAAGATCTAACAAAAATCCAACAGTCGGAATCAAACTTGTTACCTTCAGGTCGCTAGACGGATACCATATTCACTACAAAACGGCGACCTATAAGGTTCATCAAGGTTACTACACATTAAATGTGACATACCATCTGTCAAATGCAGTTTTACAATATGTGTTGTGTTCTGAGAAAATGGGCATAATGCTTGTTCGTAAATTGTCATCCCAGATAAGCCTGTGCAGTCCACACAGGCTAATCAGGGACAACAATTTCCGCTTTTATGAAATTTTTCGTTTAAATGATGTCTCTTCTGAGCGAAACTCCAGTTAAGGCGGACTGCACAGGCTAATCTGGGACGACACTTTACGCACATGCATTATGCCCAGTTTTCTCAGAACACGACACATATATTCACACAAAACTGTGAATCGGCTGCTAAAGTAGGTTATCACGGTTGATCAAGGTTGCTACACACTAACCATTTACCTCTCAGAAACGCAAACTGACTGGTTTGTAGTCACTAAGAAAAAATCAAGTTTAATTTCCTACTAGATTCTTGTTTAAAAGGCTTCATTTCCAATCCTAAGATACTGATGAGCAGCAAACAGCATAAAACCTGAACAGATGGCAAGTTACTCGCAGGCTGTTCTGGTTTTATGCTGGTTGCATATAGCCATTTTCACTTTGCTTCTGAGTGGGAAAGGGTTGAGTGTGACCTACCATCTGTCGAGGTTGTACATGCTGGCGTTGGTTGGCGGGAAGAGGGACTTCTCGTTCTCCTTCTGAAACCAGGCGGGGGCGCTGTCGTATGTGTCATAGAACACCAGACCCTGGCTCATCACCTAGGCAACGGCATAGGGCAGTCAGTAGGGGAAAACAGTGGGGAATTAGACAGGGGGCAAACATAGGGCAGTCAGTACATGAAACAGTGGGAGAATTAAGAAAGGTGCAGCCATGGGGCAGTCTATAGGGGGAACACAAAGATCACTCAGTAGGGACAGATGTGGGGAAGTCATTTGAAGAAAAATATGGAGGGGATATGGGGCACTCAGTAGGTGAAAAATATCACGGCAATGTCAGGGAAGGCAAAGTCAGTTTAGGGCAACATGGGGCAATCAGTTCAGGGCAATATGGGTAAATAAGTATAGGGCAAAATGGGGCAATCAGTTTAGGGCAAAATGGGGCAATACGTGTACGTTTAGGGCAACATGGGGCAATCAGTTCAGGGCAACATGGGGCAGTCAGGTTAGGGAAACATGGGGTAGTCAGTTTAGGGAAACATGGGGCAATCAGTTAAGGGCAACATGGGGCAATTAGTTTTAGCCCTTAAAAAACTTGGCTTAATGCAAGTGTGTCAAGTGTCATCCCATATTAGTCTGTGCAGTGTGCACAGGCTAATAAGTGACAACATTTCCGGCTTTCATGGTATTTTTCGTTTAAAGGAAGTCTCTTGTTAGCAAAAATCCAGTTTAGGCAGAAATTTTGTCCCTGATTAGCCTGTGAGGACTGCACAGGCTAATCTGGCTGGAATGACACTTAAAGCACATGCATTTAGCACCATATTCTGCGAGCAAGATTCATTTCTCTGTATTATGTACAAAGCAAAGTTAACATTAAATCAATACACATACTATGAACAAAATTGGTTATATAACAAGCCATTGCAATCTAAAAAGACAAGTTCTCAATCCATTGAGTGAGATTTGTAAAGTCAATGATATTAAATCAAGCCCAGAAATACAACTATTTGATACAAAGAGCACATGCATTTTGTTAAATGGGAATTTTCAAAACACCCACAGCAATGTTTTTCATGGGTGAATGGAAATGACGGAGGTGAACAAAGTTTTGAATCAGCAAAACCCAAATCCATCTCTTGACTTCACTGACTTACTTGATTACATTATGGGCCACAAGATACAGTATGTGCCACAAGAAACAGTTGGGCCACAAGAAACAGGGCAGTGAAATATGATTTCAAACACCAAAAACCCAGCAGTGAAATTCTGCATGTGATTTCAATGATGAGAAACTCTTGTCCGATGGCAGTTTGTGACTCTGCCTGTTGAAGTCATCATAAACACAAGCATGATGGTGACACTGGGGATATACTGGTTAGAATCACAACTTTGCATTCTATCTCCGCAGGCCATTCCAGCTTCCCAGACAATTCTAGTTGTCCATACCATTCTAGCTGTCCAGACCATTCTAACAGTGAAGACTATTCTAACAGTGAAGGCCATTCTAACGGTGAAGACCATTCTAAAGGTGTAGACCACTCTAACGGTGAAGACCATTCTAACGGTGAAGATCATTCTAGCTGACCTGAATCTGGTGATCATAATCACCAAGGACATAGTAACAACCATTGTACTGACACATAGAGTACCAAAGTCGTATGTAAATTGCACAAAATGATCAACATGGTTTCCTATTCGCATGTTGATAAAACATGTGAAAAAAAAATGCATCATTTCAGTATTTGTAATGCATACATAATGTTATAACTGCTTTTTAGCAGAACATGTTTTATGAACAATATGTGTTTCCACGTTTCCACATTGTATTGCTGGAAGCACAAAGAAACTGCAAAACCACTGGTTTTGGCACAAAAATGCAAATTCTTCAATTTAGACAAAGGGAGACAAATCAACACTATGTCTATTGCGTAACAGGGTTGTTTAAGGTGATGACATAGATGACCATACTGGTTGTTGGTTGGTGGATGACACAAGGGACATCCTATATTCACCACAAAGATTGGTGCTAGCCACTCTG